>JZLH01S0063521.1:52148-76516 GCA_001188425.1 Eucidaris tribuloides | reverse complement strand
ACCAGTAAAAGCAAAAATAATCATACATTTATGATTTTTGGCTTAAAACACAATTTCCATTGATTTGTACACGAAATCACGTTTTCGAGCAATTTTGGGGTTGGCATGCATGTATAAAAAGTCGCGCAGCGTCGTAACGGTATGTCCGATTTCGCGAAAACGGTCTCAAAAGATGCGAAAGACTTGAAAGTAAAAAGTCGGCGAGCGACGCAGTGAAAAAATTTTGCACGGCGGCATGGTCGCGAAATTCGTCGAGGGGGGGTCAAATTGACCCCCCCCCCAGTTAATATAGGGTTAAAATTAAATGGAATTAAAATGCATTAAAGTGGTTCTATAAACAATTTGTGGCCAATTAAAGCTAGGGATGAAGCAATGATATCGTGTGACAATAATAAGCTGACTGTGTGAATATGTGAAGCTACAGTCCATGAAAGTCTCATCTATGGAAGCCTTTAAACAGTTTAAACAACTGAACTGACACCGCTCTACCACACAACCTATGCATCTATCCCATTTATCTTATTTACACTGTCTTTTCGACAAAGTTTTTTTTTTAACTTGGTGATAACATGAATGTTAGATACCAAGATTGTTTTAGTAATTTGAATAGGTACGGATTCTCAGTTCAATTGATAGAAATATACAAATGTCTGTATTACCTTGCAATTGAATATCCACGATGTGTTTGCGCAGGACAGCTCGATAGTTTTTACATGGATGTTTTGAAACTTGGAAATGTCTCCATTCCAATAAATTCTTATACAGTGAATCTTTATCTTCCACTGGAGACTCTTGATTGGATTTGATGTTCAGCAGTGTCATCAACTTTCGAGTTTTAGTCGGATTGTTGGATACGTACCAGACTATCCGTTTCAATTCGTCATCACTGACGAATCTTTCTGTCAAATATCAAAGATAAATAATTGAAAATGATATTTTGTCCTTATAAACATTGACATTAAACATTAAATGCTCATAAGTAGTGAAACCACTTTTGTTCGATAACATTTAGAAAATCACGTGTTGGAACCACTGGATACACCCAATTGTTCTGAACCGGAAGACATAGTCGACGCAGGTTCGCCCCCTTTCCCCGTTTCAATTCTCCTTATTGTTGTGGCACACAGATGCAAACGTTCGTCGAGATTTTTATCATAGCCACGGGAGGCGTGGAGTTCCACATGAATACGGATTTCAATAGTGCTTGGTACGATGAATGATAGGGAACGCGCTAGAAGTCTAGAGTTCAAAGAGTAGCAAATACCAAGGGTATTAAGCATGGCAAATGAAGACACGACAGTCATGAAAAATACGGATTTCACACTCACAGATACGCAACTATCATGTGTGGTTTCTGACAACAATTACAATGATACCATTGATATTTATGTAAAGATATTTTAGAATTGACACTTTTTAATGGGTGTTGGCAGACCAACTGCTTTTCTGATCTTTCCAGAAATTGTGTATGTGTCTGTCTGTGTTTGTGTTTGTGTTTGTGTATATTTGCAGTAAAATTTTACACAATGTTTTTACTTTGTGTGTATGTGTGCACGTTTGTGTGTGCAAGACAAACTCAAACAACGAGAACAGGTAATCCATTGATTCAAGAATTAATTTGATGGAGAAGATATTTAATTTTCCTGCGATTCCCCGGAGACCGGCTAGTCTCAAGGAGACGTCGCGTCGCAGCGACTTCTCCATCAAATTATTTCAGGTATCAATGAATTGTTTGTTTTTGTTCTCCGACACTGATCAGTCGCGGGAGTCGCGGCGACGTATTCCGTGAGTTTTATTAAAACTTATTCCTAAATGATGGGTCTAAAAGTATTCAGACACGTATAATCCAATGAAACCACTTTCAATCACCTACGGCGTCGCTGAAATACTGATTTCAGGTGGGCTGCCAAATTTCAATTAGAAATGAGAGCCTTTTAAAATATTTTGATATTGATGGAATTAAGGGTAATCAGAAGTGAATGGAAATATTTCGAAATATCTATGACGTCATTAAAATACCAATTTCTGATTGGCTGCAAAAAATACACTGAGAAGAAACCTATTTTTTTTTTTTTGGGGGGGGGGAATTTTTTCTCATGGTGATTAAATTCTGGGCCTAAGGGTAATCATACAAGAAAAATCCAATGAAATGTTTTCAAATATAGTCCAGGCTAGAGACCATGGGACCTTGTTTTTGACGGATTCTAGTCAATTCGAGGGTGCTGATTCCAAATCCGGTGGGTGCCAGCCGCGAAACTTTGAGCGTTTTTGTTAAAACGCAAAAAAATCAAAATGGCCGCCGAAACCATTAAAAACGGCCGCTGAAGTCACATTATCGTATATATTATTCGGAATTTTGATGAATACTAGTCAATTTGAGGGTGCTGATGCCAAATCCGATGGGTGCCAGACGTGAAACCGTGAGCGTTTTTGTAAAAACGCAAAAGAAATAGCCGCCAAAACTATTAAAAACCCCGATAAGGTCACTAATTTCTGTTTTTTCACAAAGACAAAAATCTGAAATGGCTGCCACCCCCCCCCCTCCCCAATTGGTTACCGAACCATTAGCACACGTAAGATGGTTATGCCGGACATGTTAATCGCGCTTTTTATTCTTTCGTACATTGATAATGTAAAAACAGTTTTATCAATATCCAATATCTCTTGTAATAGTGCGTAGGTAATTTCATTAGTGCATACAAAATGCATGCGAAGTTTGTTCTTCAAAACAACTGGAAACTTGCTTATTTAAACGAATTTTGACTGATTTGAATTTCAAACATCTCTCCAACGACATTCACAGTTTTTGTTGCCTCCCCATCATAAAAAATCAAAATGGTGCAAAACATGCCCCCACCCCCTACATTTTGGATGCTTGGGATTTAGTGACCCCACTGACGGAAACTTTTGAGCTTGCATTTGGTCCGGGTGATGTTTCTTTACGTTCACGTTTGCTGCAGTGTCGATTATTTATGTTCTTTTAAGCAGTATAGGAACTGATACAACTCCTGAAACATGGGAATGTCTGCGTTTTCATGAAGACGCTCAATGAAGCCATCACCGCGATGTTTCCTGGCATCACGGAAACTTGCCACCCTTGATGACATGATAGGAGCGTCGATCTTGTGGAGGGGCAGTTGTGCCCCCTCCCCCCGCCTCAAATACCCCACCCCCGTTAAAAGGTAGTGTAAGGATCTACAAAATCATTATACTTAGTATGAATACTACTAAAAATACATATTTTTTCAGCTTTTTGTGTGCATAATTCTGTATTGCAATTTTGCCGAAAAAGTGATATTTTTATGACTTGTGCCCCCTCTCCATCCGAAAAATGGATTAACGCCCATTTGATACAATGGTCTTCTGTTTACTGCATTCACAAATGATGCACTTTACCGCCATTGCCGGAAATGAAGAATGCAATTTAAAAATACTTCCAGCTACTTCCACTTATTTACCCCCAAAATGCACAAAATTCTGCAGTAAATCTCTAAAATATGATTTTAAACAAGCAGATGGATATAAGAAAATTACGTTTAAATGATGAGATGACATACGTAATGTCGTATAAACTCGTATAACCACTAATGCAAAAATTTGCATATACTGCACATATCTAATAAGCTTTTATGGGATTTCCACTCTATGGGTATAAAAAGTAATATAATTATGTAAAACAAAAAATATTTAAATTACAGTGAAAACATCTGACAACACGTTAATTAGACAGTCATCGCTACAGGGGATTCATCATTTTTATTTACTTTTTTCACCTAATCTTTTATTTGTTATTTTAAATACTTTAAATTATCACTTTATTTCATAAATGACAATCCCAACTCAAATGCACACTGTTTCCATTCCTTAAAAAACAATTATGAAAATACCAAATAGAATTAATTATAATATACATTATTTTGTCATGGCAGTGAATTTGAATTTATGCGTAATTACAAAAACGTTCAAGGTTTTCGTCTGGCACCCATCGAATTTGGAATCAGTACACTCAATTTGACTAGAATCCATCAAAATAAAGTGTATAAATGTATGTTGAAAACAGTGACTGAAATATGTACGGTAATGTGATCTTAGCGGCCGTTTTAATGGTTTTGGCGGCTATTTTGAACTTATGCGTTTTTACAAAAACGCTCAAGTTTTCACGTCTGGCGCCCACCGGATTTGACATCAGCATCCCCATATTCACTAGAAACCATCAAAATATTGGAATATTATGTACGATAATGTGACCTCAGCGGCCGTTTTTATTGGTCTTGGCGACCATTTTGAATGTTTGAATTTTAACAAAAACGCTCAAGGTTTCTCGGCTGGCACCCATCGGATTTGGAATCAGCACCCTCGAATTGACTAGAATCCATCAAAATAAAGTGTATATTGAAAAAGACGACTGAAATATGTACTGTAATGTGACCTTTGGGGGTTTTAATAGTTTTCGCGGCCATTTTGAATTTTGCGTTTTTGCAAAAACGCTTACGGTATCACGTCTGGCACTCATCAGATTTGGCATAAGAACCCTCA
Organism: Eucidaris tribuloides; assembly: GCA_001188425.1. Classification (NCBI taxonomy): domain Eukaryota; kingdom Metazoa; phylum Echinodermata; class Echinoidea; order Cidaroida; family Cidaridae; genus Eucidaris; species Eucidaris tribuloides. Next base: position 71,980 of record JZLH01S0063521.1, on the reverse strand, counting down.
TATTGACTGAAATCCATCAAAAATAAAATGTATATTGATAAAGACGACTGAAATATTTGCGGTAATGTGAAAAGTGATGTTCTTAATAGTTTTGGTGGCATTTTGGGGGTTTTTGCGTTTTTACAAACACGCTCAAATTTTACATTAAAATGACTAAAATGTTTACTGCAATGTGACCTTATAGCGGCGTTTTTAATAGTTCTTAGCGGCATTTTTGTGTTTTTTTATTTGTACAAAAACGGTCAAGGTTTCACGTCTGGCACACATCGGATATGGCATCAGCACCCTAAAATTGACTAGAATCCATTAAAATAAAATGTATATTGATAAAGACGAGTGAAATATTTGCGGTAATGTGAAAAGCGGTGTTTTTAATAGTTTTGGCGTTTTTACAAACACGCTCAAAATTTCTAGAATCCATCAAAATGTTGAAAAATATATACGATAATGTGACCTCAGTGGCCGCTTTCAATGGTTTTGGTGGCCATTTGATTTTTTGCGTTTTCACAAAAACGCTCAAGGTTTCGCGGCTGGCACCCATCGGATTTGGAATCAGCACCCTCGAATTGACTAGCATCCGTCAAAAAGCATTGTATATGTTACATTGCAAGGTTAATGTTCATGGCCTATGGAGCTCTAGCTTGGACTTATACCTATGACATCAAAATACCAATTTCTGACTGGCTGCAAAGTTCAGATGAGAAACGCTATATATTTCATTTTACAATGATTTCTCTTCAGAAATTGATTATTCATTCTTTATTCCCGTGTGGATCAAATAATGAAAATAATGTTAACGCCCATACATAATAGTGCGTATCTGAATTTAAGGAATTCGCCCTACTGGAAATGTTTTGCTATAATTATAATTATAAATTTGCCATGCTAAACCATAATGCATGTGATAATTAAGAAACAACATAAACGTGTACCACCAATGACAGTATAAGCTTGGCAGTGAAATTTGCAATACACTTCAATATTGAAAAAAACAAAAAAAAACAATGTTTCCTAGCCACTGAAACCGGCCCCCGAAAACGTTTTTTTTTTTTGCTCCTTATCAACGTAAATTGAACCTTATCGTGTTAGAATTTAGTGGTCAGAACCACCGAACTGGGTTGTAGTTTGGTTATCATAGCAATGTCACGATCCCCGCCGACCCCCCCCCCCCCTGCTCAATACTAACGGGTCGTGAAACTGCAAATCCTTCAGCTACGGACCCAAAATAAACTCATTTTCCGTGTCAATATGGTAAGGAACATTGGTTCTAACGAGAAAAGTGGAAGAAAGTGGCAAAAATAGAATCAAGATTACACATAGAAAAATGGTGGTAATAGAATTAAAGTGGAAATCAGTTGAAACCTAAACATTTCTTTTGGATAATTAGGTTTTTTTCAGAAAATTCCCCTAAAATATGTCTTATATAATTATTCTGTCCACTTTTTACCTATTCATGCAGTAAAGTAACCTATCAGGAATATTTTTATATTTTTTGCAATTTCATATCAATAACTTAAAAACCCTATGTTAAGTCAAAATATTCATAAAGTAAGTATTTTTTGTACTAAAACTATGACTACATCGGTTTTTGCAGTTCTAATGAGTAACGTTACGCATTTACTGTGGATACCGGAATTATTTGTTTTACTGATGTATTCTTAAATGTATCATCTTTCAACTGGACAAGAAAAAAATCACCGAAAATTACTTTTGGCGCACTGTGGTTGCTGCCTGGCTTACTGTGCGACGTTTCTTCCAGTGAGATCGAACCTTAAGGCAGTGAACACAAATACGATGCTGAATAAATAATTGTGTGTAAGTACTGCAGCGAAATTTCTAGTTTAGGTCTGACTGCATACCGTGTGATGCGAGTGATTCCAAGACAGAACGGAGTTCATCTCGGCAGCTTCGATGAGGATTGCTTATCACGAAGTTAGCGCTCCACTGACATATCTTCCAAACTAGCATTTCCCACTGCTTAGATTTCAGTTTGACGTGATCGTGGACAATGTTTAATTTCTTGCTCAATTCCTCACACATCGTAGGGCAAACATCTGCAACTGTTTCCGTGAGATCCTCGAAAGCAATGGCATCATCTAGAATAAATCATGTCAAACTATTATAATCGAATACATGTAACACTTTTGGGTGTAACATATATTTGATAATAATAGTATTAGTAGCAGTAGTAGAATAGGAGTAGTAGTAAAAGTAATAACAATGATAATAATAGTAATACAACAACTACAAAAACAACAACAACAACAACTACTACTACTACTACTACTACTACTACTACTACAACTACTACTACTACTAAGGTCCGTAAAGTTCAACCTCACCTCCTCGTGGCACGGACTGCGTAACACAACACTAAGCGGCCAACGGGGCTCTGAAAACAAATAACAAAAATGCCGAACAAATCTGTGAAATATGTATACCCCATCGTTCGCCGTGCGGGTCATCTAGAAACGCAATCTCCAGTGAGGAACCATACTGCATGGGATCGAATAGTTTTCCACTGCAACAAACTCTCCAAGCCAAGTACTTGTACACCACACCGTGTATACTCCTCATAGTGGCCTCTATGTACAACGAAAAAAAACGACTGAAGAAAAACCACAAAGATGGTTACTAGATGAGTATAACGATGTCAGGGAAGCATTCTACACTGATTCTCTTAACCCGAATGAAAGTTACCTCAACAACCAAAGCCGCCTACAAGATCTGGCCTGAACGACACCCTGCAGAAAGATTGCATCTTGATGAAAACAATCTTTCAAATATCAGACGAAATATCATAAAAAATTGGCACTGTCAGAAATAGAATTGAGGGCCATCCAAGAAAAGGTCAACTCTGAGATTGTCAACACCAATCAAGAAGAGATTAACGAGAAGGGATGGTAGAAATGTCGGATACTGTGGAAGAGGAAAATCAAAACGGGCCCACAACCAGAGTCTTTGATTCGCAAGACATACACAGCCATTGGAGATGATGAGCTTGCAAAGGTTGGAGAAATGATCGCAGAACTGGGAATCTCTAAAGGATACATGAATCGATAAACGACTGGCAATTAAACGGGACCATCATTCTAAGAAAGCATCGGCCTCGAAAACAACGACATTACAAATATCAAGAATGAGTTAGTAAGACCCTTGATTCTCACAGAAATCGTTCAGCTCATACATAGAGCTCCTTCTTTTGTAGCAGAAAGTGTGGGGCGAAAAGACCAAGACAATCGGAGATGAAGAAAAGAATACAACCAACTTGGAAAAAATGAAAGGGAAATGAAAAAAAAAAATGCGAGGCCAACTTTTGGTCTTGTGTGAACTTGGGAAAGAATCCTGTATCAAAGATAACAATGAAACATTGTTAAGGGGGTTTAATATCACATAGAATGAGGACATAACAACTACTGAAGCAACAAAATCAATCAAAAGCAGAGTGAATTCGAAGATTTCAAAAAGGACAAATAGGGATGCCAAGAAACTGTACAGAAAGATGGGAAAAAACAGATGTCAACAAACCACCCACGCTTGAAGAGTTTAAAAATTTCTGGAGGAAGATTTGGAAGAATAACAAAAGTCACAATGAAGAACCACTATGGATTCATTAACAGCACACACATTACAGTACTTAGAAAATCAAGAGTGGTGTGGCATCGATATCACTGAGACCACAGTTGCAATCAACAAAAGCAACAACTGGAAGGCAGTGGGAATTGATGGTATAACCAACTTCTGGGTCAAAAAAAACCTGCTTTGCCTTCACGAGGACCTGGCTCATGCTTACAACGACATAGTAACAAACCTCGATAACTGTGCTGAATGACTCACACAAGGATTCACATACCTGCTCCCGAAGAATGATAAGACATAAACCCTCCAAAACTGCAGACCCGATACATGCCTGACAATTATGTACAAAATTCCCACCTCCATTATCTGACAAGATATATCGCTTCCTAGCGAGACACAATCTGTTACCAACAGAACTGAAGGGATGCAGAAAATGCAGCTATGGGTACCAATTCTTCATGAATAAGGTCAAGTCAAAGAGAATGAGCCTGTCAACATGTAAGAAGGCATTGACAGCCTTGAAATTAATAGAGTGTGTCTAACATCATTAGATTCATTACAAAGAACATGACGAAGTGGAAAACCACCCTTCATCTCCACCATGCAGATGTGTCACTAATATTTCAGATGGTAAACATCAGATGTGGCATCTTCAAGGTGATCCACTCTCACCACTGCTTTTCTGCCTTGCACTAGCTCCTCTCATTAATCTACTGAATGACAATGGGTATGGGGACAAGCTACAAGATCGCAAACTTCGCCATCTTTTCCACATGGATGACCTGAAGACGTTAGCCAAGAATGACATTATTTGTAATGGATAAATGGGCCAAGGCCACTTTCAGAAATGGTAGATTCAACAACACTTTTTACCAAACTGGTGCTTAATACTGGCACTGTAATCAAAGAGCTTAATCAAGAAGGCACATACAAGTGTATGGGAGTGAATTAAGGTGGCGGTATACAACACTCCGCCATGAGAAAATCCGGAAAGAATACAACAGAAAAGTGCATATGGTTCTGAACAGTGAGCTCAATTCAGCTAACAAATCCAAAGATTTTAACACCCTAGCAATACCTGTAGTGATGCATAGCTTCAATGTCATAAACTGGTAGCTAACTAATATCAAAAGGAGGGGCGCCAAGACCAGAAAACTGCTGACTACACACAACATGCATCACCCAAAAGCAGATGTTGACAAGAACTGCAGGAGGCAGAGGTCTCGCCCAATATGAACTAGCCTTCAAACCCACCACCATCGAACTTGATGCATACAGTACAAATACAGAGGATGGACCCTTCAGAGTATGAAGCTGCATGAAGGCAAGTTGTATTCAATAAAAGAAAGCTGAAAAATTAAGGACAGAGCTTCCATTTCCAGCACTAACACCAGCAGGGAATGATGTCGCTACTCCATTCCCAAAACTGGTGAAGACAACGGCAAAAGAACCATGCCAGCACCAGCTAACACATAATTGGGAAAACAATGCTCTTGATGGAAGGTACCCTAAAAGGATCAACGATGCTGATGTGGACCCAGTTATGACTCATCAACGGCTCGGAAGTTCCGGACTGCTATCTCTATATTGGGTAAGAAACTGTAAATATTTAAAGGGGAATATGCAAAATTCTCACATAGACCCTCCCCCATGTGTTTACGCCTATTTATCTGTTAATGGCACTTTCGCAATGTATTTACTTTTTTTGCGTGTTTTTTAATAATTAGAATTTAACGATTTAAAGCATGTTAAATTTATCAATGGTTAATACTTATTCTTTTTTTATTTCGAGGGGGAAGGGATATTTGTGCAGGCCATTCCCACTCCTCGAAAACGGTGTGAGTGTGTCTGTGAGTCTGTGGGGATATACCCTTCATTTACGTGAGTGATCTCAACACAATAGGTCAAAAACCTTAGAATAGGTAGAATCATCAAATTTACACGATTTGAAGAGTTTCAACGTAAAACTCCATTTTCACCAAAATTGAGTTACTAACATCTACACATTAAACACCTACCTATCTACAATATTTTGGGTTTACTTTTATTTTTTCCACAGTCGTGTTTACAAAATAAAACAAAGATGGGCATTTTTCTCCAAAAATTGCTGAAGTTGAGTTAACCCGTTTTGCGGTGAAATTGTTCATTTATTTTGTTCAAGCGTAAGAAAACCTAATGATAAAAACATTAGTTTCAATCTCTTTCAAAATATTGCTATCAAGACTGTAAACACATCTGCAGTATATATTACTTTGCAGTGAAATTATCATTGACCTTAAGGGATGAAAGTGATAAAATAAACAAAAAAAATCCTTGCTTTGAAAATAACTCTTATCAAACCCTTCATTTAATATAACAGATTAAATACCATTTGATATATTACGCACATAAATAAAGTGTATTCAAATCAAATAACATCAACAACAAACTGTGGTATAAATCCGTTCAGCACATTAGTTGCATAATACATTAGCTAAATTAATAATTGTGTTACGAAGCAATATGTAATCATGGAACATAATTAGGTTGTCCTGATACTCTTACCACCATGTAACTCAAGAGATTTGTTTGATCTGTGTATTTCAGCATCCAAGCTATATTTTTCATTGAGACGTGTCAATGAAGTCAAACAGGCGGTGTTGGAACGCAGATCAGGGAAAATCAAACCTGTGATATGAATTGTGAAATAATGGGAAATTGAAAAAGGAAAGACTCAATTAGTAATGCGAGCAGCCATCACTTAACCCTAAAAGCCCGAAATATTTTTGGTTCATCGTCGCCCAATGGGAGGGGGGGGGGGAGAGAGTCAGGCAGTAGCACGCCCAAAATCCCTTCCTTTTATTCAGATCGTATGCGTGCGTGAACATGCCATGCATATCTAATGAGCTGACACATATTATTTTCAAACTCAAAATAAACCTTGATAATGAATTTTATTTTTGTAATGTAATATACGATTATAAAGGAGATATTCCAAACTTTCCAGCTATATATTTTATTTTGGCATTTTCATTTTTTACAAATGTGTAAATTAAGGTTGAAATATGATCTTAAAAACGAAATCTTAATAAATTTTTGAACAGTTGGAAAACTAGTTAAATATCCTTGCGTCCTGCCAATTTTTATATCAGTGTAAAGAACATCTATTCAGCTTTCTTGCTATGTTACTTGTTTTGCTATTCATGTTTTAACACAGTCAGGAACAAGCAAAATGCAACATAAGTACATATTTTCTGTAGAGGAAAATGTGAGAAAGCATTTCATTGGATGCTGGGGTTTTGTGCTAAACTGTGATTGGCCACAGAGAATACAAACAAGCTTACACAACACACATCTGGTAAACAGGTGCACTTCAAGGTCACCACAGCGGGTGGTCTTGTTTTGAATTACCCGCCACTGGTGTGGAGCCAGCCAATCACAGACCTGGAATGCAGAAATCCATGGCAATATTTTGCATTGTTGTGACATTTTGCTTGTTCCTGACTGTGTTAAAGCATAAATAACAAAACAAATGACATAGAAGGAAAGCTGAGTAGATGCTCTTTGTAATGATATAAAAATTGGCAGGACGCAAGGATATTTAGCCAACATTTGAGCTTGATGAACAGAAAAGAAAAATTCATTTTTGAATCACCCTTTTGACCTTAAGTTTTATAATTTAATCAGTAGTCAAATTAAATCAAACACATGCAGACATTAAGTTTAAAGTGTCTACTATATTGTCATACTCATCTTTTTATCATACACCATTGTGATAATGAATTAATGCAATTTCAGAAAAGAGGTGCACAGCTTAAGTATGCGAAGTGCAAAGAGAAGTTTTGTGTGCTGAATAAAATCCCAGCTTTTGCCTCATTATCTCCAGTGCTGCGGTCTGACTGGGGGGGGGGGGGTGCACATTGTGTCCCTTTATTTTTTTTTTACCAATCAATCTCAAATTTGGCACTCATGCCACCCAAAAATGTTAAAGTCACCACATGGGGCGCTATTCACCATAATGTAATGAAATACAGAGAAATAAGGGGTTTTGTCTGACATTTCCATGTTTTCGTAATTAATATCTTATATTAATACATTCACAGATGATATTTTTAGATAGAAAATAAGTATTTCAACTAAACTTTGACTCTTTGGGATCATATTTTGTGTTACCATAACTGAAGGAGATTTTGTTTGTATGATGTACCTACAATACATGGACTTGCACCACTCCGTTATTGATTCATGGGTGTTTGTATTTTAACGATGCCTCGATAACATTCTGTGTATATTTTCGATAAACACACATTTCTATGAGCAGAACATTACAATTAATTCATATTTCCAAAAATGAATGTACAGTTGTAGATTGTGTTTCAGCGGAAAAAAAACTTCCTTAGTTTTTATTTAAACAAATAAGAATTTTTGAAGAGAAAACCAAAAAAATATTACGTCTAAGACATGGTCTCGGATTTGACATAGGTTTTACTGCCAAAACTGGAAAAAAAATAAAGTCGCCTAAAATATGATATTAAATATGTTTTCTAGACTGAACATTTGTGTAGAATTCATTTATGAAGTTAGAAATGCAGAATCATGCATTCTGGAGGATGCAGTACGTTTCATCAGCAATACATGTCAGTATCACCAAATTAGGCACATGCACAGCACATATGTATGGGGTACTTTGAGGTCACTGAACTTCTTGTCCGCACTTATTCCGGGTCTCTGAAGCTACATATCTTGCTCTCTTGCAAATCTGACATCTGGTTGGTGTATACACAGTAGATGCAGGTCACATGATTGCGCAATAGCTAAGGTACTAAACGTTTGCAATTTTGCTTAAAATGGGCGCTAATGTTTTAAGGTATCTGAGCCCCTAGGGATAGGGTTTAGGGTAGGGGTTAAATGTAGGGTTAGTGTACCCTATCTACAACCCTAACCCTAACCCTAACCCTAATTTCCCTTGAAAATTCTTAATTTATGGCAGTTTCACATGTTGTGATTGTGTACCCTACATGAATCACTACATATGGGACTACATGGATGCTTTGACACATTAGTGCTTATGTCCGTCACTTTGAAAAAAAACAATTCTCAAAAGTTATGCAATTTGACAAAAGTTTGATGTCATATCCTCGAAGGAATATATCTTGGGAATAATCGATAAACTTTTCAGCAGTGACACCCTTTTCGTTTTCCTTTCGCGGGTTCTCGAAACGCCCAATTTTAGGTAAAATTTGGATGTCGCAAATTGGAAAAAAACTCTAAAATTTTAGACAGGGTGAAAGAAAGTTAATTACATAACTATTTAGGGAATTTCTGTGGGCATAATCGATAAATTTTCAAGCCAATAGCTCTTGTTGTTTTCTTGTACTACCAATTTTATTGAACCATGGTATTTTTTCACACAATGGAAAAATTAAGGGGTAGGGGAAATATTTTTGTATTTTTTTGAATTATTCTTATACTTGAAATAAACCAAGTTAGGTATCAATTTGAAGCTTATTAAATTCTGCATAAACTGACAGGTTATTCATTACTGTAAACCCTTCTTATCTAGAGATGTGGTTGTGCAGAGAAATATTTTTGTCCGCAACTGCTAAATTTTGAATGTCGTTTGTCACGGGACATGTCAAATTTGAATGATTCTGGTGCGCAAATTATGAAATAAATTATAAAACAAATACTTGAATTCATAAGAAAGTACCTTTAACTAATATATGAACATTATAAAGTGTCATATCTATGTAGATTGTAGACTCTGCAAGTATGCAAAGTTGGTACGTGAAAATTTTTGTCACCCGAAAATTGTGATTTTCAGGCAAAATCGGCCACAAATCCATATTTTGTAGCAAAATGGTGTGTAACATAGGGTTTTCGATTTAAAAAAATCATAATCTACAGACAATTGTACCCTATAAATGACATCTTAAAAATTAAACATGGTTATTTTAACTCTGAAATGATTTTTTTCACACTTTGTCAGTAAAACTTATGTCAAATCTGAAACCATGTCCTAACGTGTTACCGTTGATCTCAATTTTCGAAGTGATCCCAACATTATTCTGTCACAATTTAGTGCTAGACCCATACACTAAATGTTTATCTGCCCACTCCCCAGTCTCTGATATGTGGGTGGAACTGAACGAAACGATAATTCCGTATGTCCTGTTGTACAAAATTCGGCAGTTTCTCCTTCGCTGGGCCTATTTACCGTTTTTCCATAATCAGTCAAACTGAACTGCACAGGTGCGAATTCATCTTTGTCTCGCACGTAACGTCATTATGTAACCAAATATATTATTCTCTTTGAAAAGACACCCGGTCATTATTTTAGATATGTACATAATCAATCATCGGCGGATCTCGAACTTCAAAGACCGTTTCAACGAATGAGGTCCATGTGTTGAAGGTCCTGTGTTTGTATATAACATTCAAATGAATAATGTGCATGTGCACGTATCACTCCGCACTGTTGGTTGTACCAAAGAGTTAGAATAACGTGGATAAATGCAATTTTATATCATTCTGGTACACCTTTCTGATGGAATTGCACTTTGCTACGTCAAGTTTGTATGAACAATATAATAATTAAATCTGAACGAGGAAAAAAAAATCAATTTTTCGGCATTTTTATATCTCTTACTGTTTTGCCCCCACTTTCCTTTAAAAAACGTGATAAATTGTTTGATTTTTTTTTTCAGTTTTAGTTTCTCCTTTTTCCCATAAAGGCACATTACTTTTTTACAAAGATATAAACATATTTTTATAATCCACACAACAAACTAGAAAAAAAAAGCATATTCAAAATATCGAAATACACCTAACACAATAAAAAACAATGAAAGAAGGGGGAATATATCGTTTAAAAAAGTTGAATGAAATCTGGGTAGCCCCCCCCCCCAAAAAAAAAAAATAAAAAAAAATAAATAAATAAATAAATAAAATAAATAATAAAAAAAATAACCGAGATAGACAAAGTCAATGATTTTTTTTTGACTTTCACTCTGTTTTTTTTTAAAGTTACTTCTCTATCAATATCATCTATATCTTATCTACCTTCTATATCATTATTATCCCCTAAGAATGAATTTAGCGCGTAAGAAATTAATGTTGTGTAGTGAAAACAATGAAACGGAACAACTGGCGCTCATGAACCTAAAAAATGGTTTTCATGGCAACATAATTTCACGAGTAACCCTAAATCATATATCAAACTGTTCGCCGTATAATTTTAGGAAGAGTCAACAACTTTAATTAAATTTCTTTAAAAAATGTTTTAGTGCTGCTAGGATTAAAGCCCAAGTTTAGTTTTGGAGATTTTTTTTTTATTTGAAAGCTTTATGCCCAAAGGTCATATCACACCAATAACAGATTCTGAATGTCTTTCGTTTTTTTTTAATCAATTAATGAAAAGTCTCGGGGGGACCCCCAAGTTTTTTTCGGGAGGACCCCCGAGATTTTCGACTATATTTTACATTATAGCATCCAGAGGGTTAATAACATTGACTTTAAGAACAAAATTCTGTGCGCAAATGCATTTTTGGCCAATTGAACAAAAGTGAGTTGTGCTCATTCATGCATAAAATACTTTCAATACGAACAGTGCTACCAGATAGGTGAAATATTCATATAAAAAAATAATATCAAGATCATGAATTTTTTTGTAATAATTTTTTTCTTCTAAGTGTCTACTTTTTTTGGATACACACTTTACAATCTCCTCTTGTGTTATATAGGTCTGGACCATAAAAATCACATATTTGTCTGTCTCCTATGATTTCAGTCAGAAGCTTTTGATTTTAGTTGCAATCGATATCTAAGTTACCAAATGCCTAGACAAATTCTATTCAATTACGTGCCAAGTCGGATCGTCCGACATCAGTTGCCGCCTTATGTAGTTTTCTCCTAATGTCATAGTTACTACACTTCTGTTCTTTCTTCCAGTCCTCCATCATCCTGTCTACTTGAAATACATTTTCCTTATCTTGGTCGTTAAACGTGGATATTTCCCGGTCCTGGCATCCAATGATTTCTCCCAATCTTTGGCAATGTCTGCGAGTTATTTTGTTTATTAAATCGTTCATCTCATCTGCTCCAATGTCTCTTTTGTAAGCGTCAGGTACTAAAATAAAAAAAAGATACAAATAGCTTGAATGCAGTTATTATATTGCTGTATCACAATGATATTATTAGCTTCATTCGGAATGGAAGGGTAGCATAATCATGGTAAATGCTTTAAATCCATTAATTTCCGTACAGTATAAAATAATACAATAGCACGCCATACGATTTGAAGTAATTATGAAAAGAAATTTGGAAATATATGCAAGTGGGGGAGAGTGCTAAAGGGTTTTCTTACCGAGCGTATGTGTTTCGTTTAATAACGTACCGAAGTCGCAAATACGCACATACAATACACACAATGCCCAAAGTGCTGTAATTTTTCTGGCACGTTAAGAGTTCATAAGTCACAAGAAAATCGAACGGTATCATTGTTAAGTTATGGTGTACCCACAGAGAGAGGGTATTGGGGTGGGGCGGCAAGAGATGTTGAGAGAGAAATTAATAATCCTGACTGAAGCAGTTTTGATATTATTCTGAAATCACTGAAAAAAGTTCACTCATGGGATTACAGATTCTGATATCTTTCGCTTTTAGAATGGCTAAATACGATTTACCTTTATCATGAGTTTTGAGAAGCAACTTTTAATTCAACACTTCATCGTTATAGAAAGACCATTTAGAGCAGAAGGTGCTGCCAAACACGATGAATAGCACTTACAGTGGAGGAAATGGGTCTTACTTCCCAATAACTTACCTCTGAAAAATGTTTTTGATACGTCTGTACGTCCAGCATCTTCAAGAGCCAAACACATGGTGAGAGTCTGGTTAATATCAGTTGTGTTTGATCTCCATTCATACAGCATGCCCCTCGCGTGTAGAATCACTCTTAGCCTCCCTTCTTCATCATTAACATCAGGATACGTCTCAGTGACTCCCAGTGCCTGGCGAACTTGTCTGAATGTCTGTACGTCATCAATACTCCAGGACAGATCGTTAAGAGTATCATCAGACAAGTCACGTTTCGGTTTGGAACGGAAATCTGGAGAGTTTCATATTTGTATATACTTCCAAATATTAATGTGGTATAATCACACATCGAGCGATTTACCAGTGTTTGTGTAGTAAGTCACATATAGCTCTTGTGATAAAAGGACAAAACAAGTTCCTCACTTTAAAGCCCAAGTTTAGTTTTGGGGATTTTTTTTATTTGAAAGCTTTATGCCCAAATGTCATATCGAACTAATGACAGAGTTTGCTCTTTCTGATGAGGTATAACTCCAATAACCTTAACACCTTATTAACCATTTGGTAGCTATTATATAAAATATAGTCGAAAATATCGGTGTTACCCCGTAATCTCGGGGTCCCCCCCCCGAGATTTTTCGTTAATTAATTAAAAAAAAACCCCGAAAAATATTCAGAATCTGTTATTGGTGTAATATGACCTTTGGGCATAAAGCTTTCAAATAAAAAAACAAATCCCCAAAACTAAACTTGGGCTATAAATGATTAAGTTATGGTTACAAATCAAGATGTGAAGTAATATTAGATACTAATTGATTAATATTACAAAAAGCTGGGTCGAACCCATCAAAAGTATGAAATTATTTTGCTAAATGGCGTAGGTCTGACAGGGCCTAATTACTTGATTCATATTTAATTTCAGTTTATTTATTTCATTCATCATACACAAATCTATATTCATTTTAAGAGCAGCAGACACATTTACACTTTAATTTACCCATACTAAAATCCAGGTAAGATTTACAGGTGTCCTGATCATACTCCCGTGGCACACTGCCCCAACCTTGTGGTTAAAGCATAATTCATTTGGCCAAAACTACAGGTTGGTGGACAAACAAAGTAATAATTTGCCCAAAATACAACTTAAACTGCATGTTATGCTTCCAAACTTCATATGTAGGTAGAAAAAGAGTTGCACTTTCAGAAAATATCAAAAACTGAAAATTGAACATGTTGACCCATTACTCATATTTTCAGCCCTGGCGTAAATTTACCCCCAGCGACTTTTTGGTGGTTTTTTAATGTGCGGTCGGTCACAAATGTATTGCTTTTCCAACAATTTTTTTTTACGTGAAGATAACCCAGAAAATAAAATGTGGGACAAAGTGTAACGTGAGTAACCGTAGCGTCAGTAACCAATGTTCTTGTAATTTATACAAAATACAGAGTAATCCACTATATTTTGCATATAGTCAGTTTGTGACACTATCAGAGTGCTTTCAAAATGGTACAACTTTTTTGAATGAGAGCTCCAAATGAGGATTTTTTAAAAATAAAATCCTCTTCACATTTTATGTATGTTCAAATTCTGTAACGCGAGTAATCGAGACATTTCAATGATTTTCATGAAGTTCAGTTTATTTTCTCAAAATTTTATTTTGTACATATCAGAAACAACATAAATTCTTTGTGATGGCATAGAGATTTTAAGCTATCTGCCATTAATAATATTGCAAGAGATCAATATGTGAATCAATTTGCCTTCAAATGTAACGTGAGTAACAGAGGAATTGCTATTTATCATATTTTTACATTGACCCCTCTTATAGGAATCCTGAATTTCCATTCAAAAGTAAAGGGGAATTCAGGAATGTACAAGGTGTCCGAAAAAGTTTGCTACTCATCTACATGGGGCCGACCGGGAGAAGGAATTATATCATTCTGTAATTATTGTTGTAATTTCGTCCATGTTCTTTCCAGTGCCAACATCATATCTGTGAATTAGATGATTTTAATGATGAAAGGGATGTGTGTCACCCAGTCAGGGGCGTAGGCTGGCTTGGGCACGGGGAGGTGCACATCTTGGGGAGTGAAACTAATTGACATGGGGAGTGCACATCTTAGGGAGGTGACACTACAAGTTGAGTAAATCAGGCGTTGAAAGCAGAAAAAGTGGATGCAACAATTTTCGTTTTTCTTGCAGGCGGCGGGAACTCCTTATGCTTCTGCGGGGGGGCGGGGGGGGCTCGCTGGCACGTGCACCCAGTGCACCCCAGCCTACGCCCTTGCCAATGGCCTACCTTGTAAATGATCTGCTACCTCCGTAATCCCGACATCCTTCAAGGCTTGAAACAATAGTTCAGCTTGACGGCTTTTGTCAGTCCATTCTTTCCAGTTACATAATTCTTCATATATCGAATCAGTTGTGACGTTGTCGTTTTTTAGGTTTGTTTTGTCGGTTTTTTCCAATATATTCACAGCTTGCCAAAGTTGTTTATCGAATTTACCCGATCCAAAAGAAGCCAATAGCCAAAGTTCAAAGAATGATATGGGATCTGTAAACGATACAAATCATTTGTGACTGTTTTCAATTCCAAGTGTGAATGTGATAAATTAGGTTTTGTAAGTCTGAATAACACACTGTAAAAGAAAAAAAACAGTCAAAAGCAATCACATATCTTAAATTAGGTCTAAAATTTTTACCTTGTCACATGTACATCTGTCAACTAGACAGGCTGTGCCGAAGTTGGAAAAAAGTGAAATTTGTGTGTTTGACCCGTGATAGTCAGTCTGATGTTCAAATGTTAAAATGTCAAAATTTTCAGAAGTAAATTTCACGTTTAACCTTAGTTCAAGTCAAAAATCCTATCAAGTGGAGTATGAAGATTTGTGTTAGTGGGCTCCAACTTATCAGAACAATATGAAGAGCAAAATTATGCAGTAATATACTCTACTGCAGTAAAAATGTCAAAGTCAGAAAACGTGGGAGCCTTGGGCCCTACAAGCAACGCCATTGGTCCCAACACTTGCCTTAATTTGACGTTTTACACTTGTATCGTTGGTATTTGTATACAATTATAAACAGCTGTATGCAAAAGCCTTCGAATTCACTTTCAGTAGCAAATAAATTATAAACAAAAGTGTAAATTGGTCAGCTATGTATCTAATAGAATAAAATGTGTAGGTAAATTACACCAAGGAGTAGAAACATTTGGTATTTCAGGTTATTTTTTTGCCCTTCCAAAGGAGAGCGTTAAAAGAAATTGAGAAAGAAATGTGTTTTTTTGGGGGGGTGCAAAATAACCGAATGGATACTGAGTCTTTTGCATTCATACAATCTCTTCATTAAAATGGTCACAAAGACAATCACACTGTATTGTTTTAATATGTTAAATAAATGAATACAATGTATGTCTATTATAACATTGTTATCTCTTTGTAACAAAAACAATATATTCTTGTCATGGGATTATCCCCCCCCCCTCCTCCTCTTCATATATTCTGTTGTATATTGGACAAGTAAAATATAACGTCAAAGCAAAAAAAAAATACAATCTCATAGTCTCTGAAATTATTTTGAAGAATTGTTGGTATACCGAACTGTAATTTCAATTATTACAGTGATCCAAAAACAAATTTTGATATAAGGCCTTTCACGAAGATGTAGTCATAAATAGTTCGGACTTTAGGAGGGCTGATTGGCAATTGTCAGGTAAACTGAAGCAAGTAACTGCAACCGAGAGAGTAGAAATTTTCTCTACTTTAACATCATTAGTATCATAGGTGGGACGAAACAAAATAGCTTTTTCTCGGAATCGACTTGAAACTCCAGGAAATTTCCTTGGTATAGACATAAATTCCTAAAGTATCATAAGATCTGGAGATGTTTCCACAGCCAGTGCAGTAAAGTTTACGGAAAATGCCCATAAGCTCTGTATTAAGAGTTATAGCCTATAAGGCTTTATGTGTATTTGCTATAAAGAGTGTTTACGCCCTCATTTAATTGGTGTAACCACTCTTTCAATAACAGCAATTTATACTAACAAATTAAAGAGTGTTACTGTACATAGTTTCTCTAGATGTACAGTTATTAAACCGGCATGTAGGTGTAAAATAAGTTGGTGGGTAAAAAATGACACCCCCCCGCGCTAACATCAAAATTACACTAGCAAACCCCCTGATTGTCGGATTTTTGGAATATCGGGAGGGACGCCTCCCTGCACCCCACACCCTCCGAACCGTAATCCGCGGGGGGGGAGACAGAGAACCCATTCCGCACACAATGACAGACAGAGACACAATATCAAAATCCGCCGCCCCCCTACGATTTGTCTTTACTACAATCTTACATTGTTTGTTAATTGGAATTGTGATGTCGTTGGCTGATGTGACTAGAATTTTTTTTTTGGGGGGGGGTAAGGCAAGAAATATTCTTAGCGCCCTGCCCCCCCATATCGATGTGTTGCTTCTGTTTTGGCTAATTTAAACAATTTTGCAGCAAAACGAAATGATCCCGCATGTGGAAGATCGATTTGTCCCATGCACTTCCCCTCCCCGCCGTTGCCCCAACCAAATCCAAGATCCCATTTTTCTGGTAAGCCCAACCGCCGAAAGTGTTGGGGGGGGGGTGAGTGGGTAGGGTAACAAAAATTTATTCCAAATTCTAGTCCACAATTTTTCCTCGTGCAACGCGCGCTAGACAAGGGGCGGGAAACCTTTAATAAAAGAATCATGAATATGGAAAATGGGACTGTTTTCTGTATAAAAATGTTGTCCATCGTAAAAAGGGTTACCGGAAAAGGGTGGTTGCAACCAAACACCCCCACCCCTCCCCGCTTCACTCTGTCTCCAGGGCATGTAGATCAGGTGGCATACACAGGACACTAGGGATATGACCGAAAAACATTTTACATTCCAAATCCATTCCACCAATTATTTCCGACCCCCAGCCGCCGAAAACGTCAAAGGGTGGGTGGCGGTGGGGGGGGGGGGGTGTAAAGTTTGCAATTCCATATTCCAGGTCCGCAATTTTCCCGGTCAACCCAGACGCTCAGCAAGAGGGGGGGGGGGTTGAGAAAAAGCCTAAATTGATATCGTGTTCTACGGTTAAAATGGGAGAGTTTTCCATATAGAAAGGTTTATTTAACGTAAAAAGGAGGTTGGCAAAGGGGGAGGGGGTGTTAGACAACCCCACGTTCGCGTATGCCTCCAGGGCATGTTAGATCAGGGATGGGGCTATACAGCAGGAACAGGGGAGTAGTCAGTAGTGACGAAAAAAATTTCATTCCAAATTCCAGATCCAAATTTTTCCCGGCCAGCCCAGCCGCCGAAAAGTTGTTCAAGGGGTGGGGGTGGGGTTGGGGTGTAGGGGTGTAAAATTTGCAATTCCAAATTCAAGGTCCCCATTTTTTCCCGGTCAACCCAGCCGCTCAGCAAGGGGTGGGGAGTATTTTTTTCCTAAATTAAAATCGTGTTCTACGGTTAAAATGGGAGTGTTTTCCATTTAAAAAAGGTTTATTTAACGTAAAAAGGGGGTTAGCAAAGGGGAAGGGGTTGTTTGACAACCAAACACCCCCCTGCATTCGCGTATGCCTCCAGGTCATGTTAGAATAGGGTGGGGTCATACAGCAGGTGAGAGGGGGTGTGGGGTACAAAAGGGATGCCCCTCGATCCCCAATATTTTCCAAAAATCAGAAAATCAGGGGGGTTTGCAGTGTAATTTATGAAATTTAGGGGGGTTTTTTTACATTTTTTACCCCACCCCAAATATATTACCCTGACAATGCCCTTGCGTTCTAAACACTGTACATCTAGAGAAACAATTTACAGGTAACACTCTATTAATTATGTAGTATAAATGCTGTTATTAAAAGTGGTACACACACTTAAAATGAGGGTAATATCTTATAAGGCAAATACACATAAAGCCCTATAGGCCTATATACTCTTAATACAGAGCTATAGGGCAATTTCGTGAAAATTTACTGCCTGGGTGAAACATCCGCTGATCTTACTGATACTTTAGGATAATAATAGTCTATACCCAAGGAAATTTCCCTGAGAGTTTCAAGTCGATCAGAGAAAAAAAGTATTTTTCGTCCCACCCTAATGTTCATCAAATATAAGGCCCTGTGTGCTCGCGCGTTTACTGAGTCGATGGGTCAATAATTCGATGTAAGGGTGATATACAAATATGTACTGATGCGAGAGTCTCTAGTTGAAACTATGACGAGCCCAAGGTTACGTGGACTGTACTTTTTTTCCCGAGAGGCGCAGATCCGAGGGGAAATAATTAACAGTCCACGTAACCGAGGGCGTTATAGTTTCAAAAAGAGAGTCTCAGTCCAGAACATATTTATTTTATATCCGTCATCGAACAGGTAAACTGCACAAAGTAAGTCGGAAAAAAAGAAAACGGAAATTCTCTTCCATTGCCGGTTGTCTTGTTACGTTTACACCTGCGTTTACAATAGATGCAGCTGCTCGACATTGTTATTTCCAGTAAGGATGGGAGACTCAATTCTATTAACGTAGGCTCTAGTTAGTCGGAGTACCAATTTCATGAACCTATAAACCACTTATTTTATCCCTAGTCTTATTTCAACTGTAATCTTAACTCGAACTCTATAAACTAAACTTAGTTGTAACCTTAAATCTTGCTATACCTCCATTAAAGACGTAGCACGTACATATATCTAGAAGTGCTACCTACGGTTTTGAGACACTAAAGCTTTCAAAGTACTAACTACGCCTATGAAGTTCTATTCCAAGGATAGCTGGAATATCATCAATCACGTGATGTGCAATTGGCTAACCAGACTTTAACAATCTTACAATGACGGATATAATAACGGATAGGGACGTGCAGGAAGGTTTTGTTGGATTTGAGAAATTACTAGGCTTTATCTCACGCAGTTCACCCTTGTTTAGATTGTGGACATACCTATATGTTTCTCCTCCTCTTCATAGCACTCCTGCCCAGCAAGGAGTGTCTCCTGCTCTGCATGGCCTATCTCGTTATCAAAATGGAATATGTCCTCCGTCAGCTGACCAGCTTTATCGTCCGGAGCAACTTTGTTGTCGTTCCTTTTACAGCATTGATGAAATGAACACACAGGACAGAAACTAGTAACGTGATAATAGCATACAACGACAGAATATGAAGAAGACCCTGCAAAGACAAACCTATAGCCTTCTCTTTGAATTTACCATCAAACTTGTTGCCGATTTGAATATTAGTTATTCACCTGCGCAGCGGATGCTGCTTCTAATCTCTTGTTGATCTTTTTTGACGCATTATCAGTTCCAATAAGAGCTTGGAACACGTTATGCAGCGCGATCTCAAGTAGCACTGGATACGGCGTGTGCTCGAAAAGCGAGTATTCTTATTAGACTTTTAAGAAGCAACGGTATTCCGTGTTACGCCTATACGACCAAGTTGTTGTTAATGACACTTATAA
>JZLH01S0063521.1:37196-51336 GCA_001188425.1 Eucidaris tribuloides | reverse complement strand
TTGCGAAATTGTTATTTAAGTGAGGACCAACAGTTAGTTGCGTAGAGCGGACATATCCTGAGAATCGTGTATTCCACTCTTTTTCGAGTTAATGAATCAATACATTTACCCTTAGTTCCCACATGCATCACGATGCCTGCGTGTTATACCTATGGCCTGCAATTTTCTTATTCTGCAAATACCATTTTTAAAAGAAATTACTACAGAAATTGTCAAGGCTCAATTTCTTAGAAAATTCGCGTGAATCAAAAGAAGTGTATGAAGCACGTTCTACGAATATTGATTAAAGAATTAGAGCCTTTACATTTGAGAACTTATGACTATATAACATTGTAAAAGCCCCATTTAAACAACTTCAAACTTTGTTATCTGACATACCTCACCGTATTTGAATGGACAAATAAACACCCTAGAACACAAAACTTTAGACGGTTATGCTGTCGCTTGTAAAACATGTGCAGATAAAAGTACCACATGAATAATTCTCCGCTGAGAAAAATTCTGTAGCACAGCAGTCTACGGGGGAAAACTGAAATGGTTGTTCACTTATTTTCGCTTTTAAACACACTTATCATTTTGAACTGCAATTTTTTCAAGGCTTCATGTGTAGACCTTATGAAAAACACTACTAGCATTAGGAATCATGTAGCTCATATTTTTTTCTTATAATTGGAAACATTGTTATACGATGCCTTACTGTAATGAACAAGACAAGAGTTTAAAGAACTTTTTCCATCAAGTCGTTACTTATTAAAAGTGGATCTAAGAGTGTTTAAGTTACACACACCGTGATTTTGAGGCAAGTAGTATATTAGTCGAGGGGTTATACCAAAAAAAATGTTCCAGTGTTGAAGTATTCCGTCTGTCTCTGGTCTCAGTTTTCTGGATTACTGTTAAAATGGATGCGAATACATGAGTAGTGCAGCTGTTTTAATTAATAGGATTTTCCGTTATCTATAGTCCCATTCATATTTAGAAAGAATCAATACCGTGCATCAAACCTGAAGAAAATAACAAATCTAAAGAATAAGTCATCTGTGAAACTGGCCGCTATTATGTGAATGAGCCTTTGAAACGTATTTTTTTTTAATAGTTTTTACAGTAGCATTTTATGTTAGCTTGTTCATTGATGTATAATGAACAATATGCTGCAGGGCAGTAATTATGAAACACTTTATGACTTCAACAATAATTGCATATACCTTCACAATTACACTTAGTGCCAAAATACGGCTGCGACCATCCACGTGGAAAATAAGAAGCTTATGGTTACATGAGTCAAAAGCTGCGCGTCAGAATTACTACAAGATCCTGGCGCTATTATTAAAGCTCACATCGCCGCCATGAGCTTGTTATGTGACAGAGCATGTAACACAAAATACAGTTGTACAATATAGTTCTACAATACTTCTACGTCATCAGGAATAAGTGGAGTTTTCTGAAAAAAAATGTATGTGCTACTTTCCATTGCACGATCAGACGCGGCACACACCGTGAAAAAAAACCACACACACACACACACACACACACACACACACACACACACACACACACAGCACACAACGACAACACACATCACACACAATTTAATATATTATATATGTATATATATATATATTATATATCTTTATATATATAAATATATTAATATACAATTTATATGATGGAAAGCTGGAAATCTCTTCTTTCATATGACACCTCAACAGTCCAAAATTATTTTATGCTTGCAGTGAGCACCGCCACTTTTATAAAAGGCGATGAAACTTGGGTTGCCGCTAGGAATTGGCTATCATTCACTGTAACAAACAGATGCAAGCTCTCTTGATTTGTGTTGCGTGTTGGGGTGGTTGAAGACGTAATGGAGCCGCGGGCGTCAGGGGGTGTTTGGAGTGTTAGGGGTGTGGGGTGGTATTCGGAATGTGGGTGTAGGGGTAGTCGGTGGGGTGGTGGGGTAGAGGGTGGGTAGGATGGTGGGTTTAAGTAACCACCATACACCCCCATACCCAGGATACCCTTGTGGAGTGAGGGGGTGGTGTGAGTGTGTTAGTGTTACCTTAACGACCACCCCACCACGGCGCGTCACATGGCAAAAGGGTGTATCTGCAAATTTTGACTTTTTCATTTTTTTGCATTTGGGGGGGGGGGGGTTTAGAGGGCGCTCTTTCCATTTATCTAGGTCTCGATAATGCAGGACGTCTCCTTTTTGAGATTAGCAGGGGCTATCTACAGCACTTTTTTTCAAAAACATCCTGTCGTTTCATGGCAAAAGGGTGTATCTTATTAGATTACACCCCAAGCCAGCCACAGCAGAGCTCAATGTTTTTCGGTAAAAAGGTTGTATCTGGCTAGATACACCTTCTGCCAACAAAATGACTGAGCGCAGCCAGATTTGTGAAATATGGCAAAAGGGTGTATCTGCAACATACGTCTTATTGCGCGCCGCGAAAGTCAAAGACCAATTTATGGCAAAAGGATGTATCTGATACATACGTCTTTCCCGCAATTGTTGTGACGCGAAAGTTTGAGACTAGTTCAAGGCAAAAGGGGTGTATGTGCTACATACATCCTTTAGCCAAGTTTCAGCATGTCTTAGCTCTGAACACGGCTCGGTGTATGTTATAGATACCGCTTTTTGCCAATGTGTGTCATGCATGCACGTACACGCGCGCGCGCGTGTGTGAATTATGCATGTATTTGATACGTGATTTAAAAGTAAACTCAAGTCACTTGCCGCCATCATGCCGCGGAGTTTATCTTCGTCTATTGTTAAAACATTTCGGTTGCAAACCATTGCCGGATGCAGCGAGAGAGGCATTCTTAGTGTTAATTATTTAAAAGGTAAGTTTTACTAACTGTTACTATGAGGGTCTAGATAAACTATGTAAACTGTGTTGTTAATTTAAGTCTAACGACGTATTGGGCCTGGCAGATGTGTAAGTAAGGTTAGCCTACTGTACGTAACGAAGCATCAACGACAACTGCCCAGCCTACACTGTAAGACGACGTACCGGTATGTGCACGCACATTTCTAGATTGCTCTTTCTGCTTTAGCAATTGAGTTTTATGTGGGACAGGTGCTTCGTCACAAATATGATAATGTTACCAAATTTGCCATTGCAATATTTTTATCTTGACATGGCTGTTTCACAACAAGCTTTCAATTTCACGGCAAATTTCATCTAACGTAAACGCCCCGACAAGCGATGCGCATCACAAAAATGTGCACTCGGTGCACAAAGTTAGTGCAAGCAGGGCTAGCCTTAACCCAGGGAGTGCCAGCCCACCGGCCCAAAGGGCCGGCGCTCCCTGGGTTAGCCTAGCCCTAGCCTGTGCAACGATTGCCGCGATGAACAATATTCCACGGTGTCAACTGAAACGTTGATTGCTAGCTACGCACAGCCATTTAATGGTTCGCGAGCCGACAGTGCATACAGTTCCAATTCAAACTAGAGTTTCAAATATTAATTTTTGCCACAATTTGTCCATATGAAAATAAAATGATTCGGCAGAAACATTGTTTGCAATGATTTACAGATAACTAGTAAATTGTGTATCTGCAGATACACCCTTTGCCATGATATCACAATAGAAACGATGTGGTGTATGTGCAGATACATCCTTTTGCCATGATACTACAATAGAAACGATATGATGTAAGTGCAGATACATCCTTTTACCATGATCGCGGGACGAGTGTGGATAGTGGAATATTTTGCCAGAATGCTGTATCTACACAAAAATGCTTATTTTGAAGAAAATATATAATTATATATTATTAAAATTGTATAGAAAAATAATTTAAATGATAATCTACCAAATGAAAGAAAAATCAACTTTTAAAAAGTCTGTTTTTCACAAAAAGGTAAAAGCTGAAACTTCAAAGTGATTTTTCTAGGAATGTGTATTTTGCAGATACACCCTATTTGCAGTGTAACGGCCGACCACCCCTGCCCTACCCCACACCCCACCACCCCACACCCCAACCACCCTGCACCCCGCCACCCCACTACCCCTTAACCCGAATACGTCATGCTTTCAGTCAAAATTTTTAATGTACATATCCCAAACCCACCTATCTCCATACAAAATCAAAGAGAGCCTGAATCTGTTGTAACAATGGATAGCCAGTTCTTGCGCAATCTAATTTTCAGGTCCTTTACAAAAGTGGGCAGTGCTCACTCAAGCACAAAACAATTTCAGACTTTTTGGTGTCAAATAAAAGAAGAGATTTTCAGCTTCCCATGTATATAAACATTTTTCAAAAATTTGAAATAACATTTATTTGGAGGCCATTTTAAAAGTGTATCAATATATATATATATGTAAATAGTCTAGGTTCATTCATTTTCAACAGCATAATTTGTGACTTAATAATGATCATAATGTGATGATATTTTCTGTGCGTATTATCAAATGGCTAAGAGAGACCGGGGCTGCATGATTTACTATTCCATGCACATGTGCTGTCGGAAATCTATTTCTACGAATATTGTAGATCTACATACCTTTCTTTCCTCCTCCTCCTTCTTTTATAAGCGGATATGACTACTAAAGCCAGTAGTACCGCGGCTGCAATGCCTAAACCAATCCCCATTCCTTGTAAATGAGAGAAAAGGTTATTTTAAAGAGATAACGAGATATTGTAATGTACGAGGGTAGGCTGAAAAGTTCATAGCCTGACTAAGAAGTAGTTACCGTACAGCAATGAAACTTGTCATGTGCTAAATTCAACATTTTCTAATACTAACTGCATTGTTTTTTTTTTCCAGATATCTTTTCTTCTTATTTTTTTTTTTTACAAATGATTTAACAATGACGGTGGACGTTTTGGACAATGGTAATTTTTGACAGATTTTCTATGGCAGAGACTTACCCCTCCAGACAGGAGTAATCTTTTTGGGCTCTTTCCAAGTTCTTCTGAAATTCTTTCCAGTGTCTCTGCCACATTTTAAGTCAACAAAGTACTTGAGTTGCATTCTCGACATTGATAACCACATTTGGGTGGATTTTTTTTTTTTTTTAACAGTGAAACATGTCTGTTCAGGCAAGTCGTTGCCATGAAAAATCTCTGAAAAAAATGCCATTTTCGGAACCATCAATTGCCAATTTTAAATCTTTTTTATCAGAAAAACCTAAAATGATATCTGAAAAATAAAACAATGCAGAAAGTATCAGAAAAGGTTGAATTTAATACATGACTAGTTTCATTGGTGAAGTACAATTATTTATAAGTCAGGCTATGAACTTTTCAGCCTATCGTAAATAATGCTAATGTTTAGGATCCATTTACCATCAATAATATCACCAGCACACCACCATCACCACGCCATTACCACGCCATCACCACGCCATCACCACTTCCTGATTACTACTACCACCAGTACTCGTTATCCTTATATCCATTTTCATCATCATCACCATCACCATCATCGTATTCATCATTATCATCATCTTGACGATTAGCATCATCTTCAACATCCTACTCCACATGATATTTCATCATTCTTTTTCAGTCTTTTCTTTCCTTCATTATATATCCAATGTTATCACCCCATGAACACGGAAGGTGAACACACTACATTTAATGACGCTAGTACAATCACAGCTGTAGGCAAACCTTTAGTGCAAAATAATGTATTATAAATATTTAAAGTTTCACCAAATATTTGCCATGTTTAAGAAAGTATCTTGACAATTTAGAAGAATTTGGCTGAAGTTTCTTCCAAATGTTTTGAAGCACGTACCTCTCCTACTGTGATCTGTTGGTGACAACGTTAAAGTTTGCGATAACGTTGAAGTTTCTGACACCGTTGAAGTCTGTGCAGTCACATCTGATGTAAGCCACGGTCGTTGCAATGATGTAGGTATGACTATTGATTCCAATCTTATCAGCCGAATACTTGCAGTCTTCTTTGTTTCTCCAACTACAAATCCTGACGCCTTGCAGACATAGGGTTTCCCGTTGGGCATCGCGCGTATTGTGACTGATAGATTCATGGTTCCATCGGCGTTAGATGATAAACTTGTCTGAGTCGGTTTGAATTCAAAAGTACCTTGTTCCCAAGAAAGGGTTAGACTGGTGGAGAAGTTATTAGCTTCACACGTCATGTTGAAAGCTGAGCCGTTGTTCACCTGTAATTCACATGGCTGCAGGGGTGTATTTTTTCGACGCTGTGGACACTCAGCGATAGACGGGTAGGGTTCAGTTGGGGCAACTTGAAAAAAATAAGACAAACATGGAAATAAGTGGTAAAAGTACGTCCTACTTTATGGAAGCAGTTTGATATGAGATTATTTTGACATCCATAGGTTCTACTAGATAATTTGTAAATCTGTGAAAGAAAAGGGATAAGCTTCTTTGTTTACATTTCTGTTTGATATATTTTGGTAAAGTACTTATTTCATTTGTCACACAAGTTTTGTTAGTGAATAGTACGACTCATCGTTCAATGTCATGTAACACATACATTTTCAGGGCATTGATAATCATATTGAACCTAAAAACACAACTTGAGAAACATTCATTTTCAGCCTTTACCAAATACTTGACACTACCTTTAAGTATTTCACATCGGCAATTAATATTTGTGAGATACGAGGTACATACTACTGGCAGATTACACTCTTAAGCTCGTAAACCAACAAGATCCCAACAACTCCAATGCACCACCCATATCAAATCCTTTGTGAAACTAATCCCGCGAGTAATTTCCGCGTGCGCGCACTTTATGGCAATGCCACTGAAAATACGACATTTTCTACACGTTTTTGTCATTTATGAAAAAAGTTCTCACTTTCATCCTTAGTTCCACTGATATGACACGAATGGTATAATTTTATTTACGTTTTATATTTGAAATTAATGCATTAATTGCATTCGGCATTTTGGGGTCAAACACAACCCTTTCTGACCCAAAAATAAACACAATTGTAAGTGAATTCACATTTTTTTTCTTGTGTAAACATGGTCGACATCAACTGGAAATAATTTGTCTGTCTGATCTCGTCCAGCTTAGTTACAAATGTTATTTCTATTTTTCCTAAGCTTTCCCATGATATAAAAATGACTTCAATTGGTTAAATATTACGTTCGGCATTTTAGCTTTAAATATATATTTTTCAGTCCACAAGCCAATGGCAAAGCCTGTCTTATCGACTCACTTTGTACACAAAGCGTACGTATGCTACGTGGTACGCGCGCGCAACGCACACAGAAGCGCAAGCAGCATTTTTTTTTAAGTTTCGACAAGTCACTCGATGACCGAGGAACCCCGTCCAAGCTGGCCTCAATTTTGCACCGAGTAAGTTAATCTACAAGGTAAGAAGGGAGTAAAACGTTCATCATGTTATGTCCTACATGACTTAGAGCTATGTTCTTATTAAACTGTCAAAATAAATCAATATTTGAACAAAATTCTAAACTCTGAATAAACCATACACAGAAACGATACACAGAACAACAACTATTCATTGCAACCTGTGGGGGTACGCCTGTTGCATTAACTTATGCGCAACGAGCCATACTGAGGCCTGGCCTATTAGGTCAAGTCTTGTTCTAACTCCCGGGGCCAGTATAACTTAAGGATCTAGGTGTTTTGGAGACGTTAGATGTTTTGGTTGGAGTCTAAGTTTAATTACGCTGTCTAAGTTAAGGTTAAATGTTAGATCAGGACGTGTACTAGCGTAAATGTTACGCGGGCGTGGGTATGATGTGCATGTGAGCGAGATTTCGCTACTTGATGCAAGTAAAAGTGACATGCAGGGCCGGGAGGTAAAAGAGCTGTTTCTTCCTAGCTTTCTGCTTTGTGTTTGCTGTTTGTGTACATAAATCACATACGGAGAAAGTCATTTGTCATTCCGTCCCTCTTTATACCAATCCCTTTCCACTAATGGAGCAGGCCAGGACGTCGTCCTCCGGCTCATGCGCACTGAAACTGGATTTGATATGCTAACATTTCAAAGGATGTTGCTGAACCTCGAAGCTGTCTTCAATGTGGGTACCTGATTCAAGAATCAATTGCATTATTCACGGATTCGGCTGTGGAAGTGCTTCGTCAAACATAGCCTTCTTGTCAATTATCGCCTCTATGAGTTCACTTTCTACTGTGGTCACACTTCAATTTGATGTAAAAGAAGTATCTTGGTTTTTTCTCAAGGTAACATCTTCTTATCTTATCACTATTAATGTGCATGTTAGTGTATGTTTCAAAATATTTTCGTGAGGTATTTAATTGGGACTGTTACCCATGCTGAAATTTTCCTTTCGTTTGTTTGTTGCATTTGTTTAAAAAATATTAAGCACCCATGATGTGTAAGATGAATTATAAATTATTTAGGGAGTAAAGACATACCTGCTATTGTCAAGTCTGTGAAATTGTAGATCAGAACACCTAGGTAGTTTGACACCTTACAAAAGTATCGTCCTCTATCAGCCATGGAAACATCACGAATGTTCAGGGAGAAGTCAGACGCAATACTAAAACGACCGTCTTCCAGACCCGGCCCGTTCTGTTGTCCATCATACCACATCACGAAGTTTATTGCCGTTGACATGGTGTCGCCCTTCATCCAGTACACAGCATACGGCGTACCCTTAAACAAACACTTCAGGTTTCCATCGTGTCCTTGCCACAGTGTGACCGATAGGTCTGTCACAACAACATTGTCTGGTATATCTGCAAGCACTATAGGAAAGCATATAAAAATTATGATCAATCATGGAACCTCCATATTTATACATCAAGAGCACAGCAAAAACAGTTATTATAATACAAAAATACCGTATATAATGTGATTAAGTTAGCTTACATAAATCATTCAAACATGTTATTTTTTCGGGTGTGAATTGATGATCGAATGCAGGGGCGTCGATCATGGGGTGGCAAGGAGGGGGGGGGGGGCAGTCGTAACCCCAATGAAAATATTAAGGGGCAAACAGATCAATTTGCCCCCAATAATTTCGACCACTTGAAAACTTAATAATTAGCAATGCAAATATGTCTTTAAAAATATTGGAAAGCCAATAAAACCACTAAACATGGCACAAAAATACTATTTAACATACAAAAATTGTCATTTTTTTCGTCGCGCTTTGCTCGCAAAAGTCTGCAATGCAATTTCGGCCGCGAAGCGCGCCGAAAATGTGGGCATTTTTTTCACTGTTACCCCCCCCCCCCAATCCGATACATGGATTGACGCCCCTGATCGAATTTGAACAGAAAGTAAAACTTTTTTTCCTCTAGTCCATAACTTCATTCAATGTATTATTGTCGTAGTCATGGTAGTCATCATTTCTCTCCTCCTCTTCCTTTTCCTGACTTTTCTACCCGGGAGGGGGGGGGGTCACTCGACCTACAAGGTAATGCCTATGTGCCACACCGAAGTCGAAAATCGGGGGCTGTGGAATTGAAGAAAACCGAAAAATGCTATGCTTCGGAACTGTACCGCGGCGAAGTTCCAGCGCGCCAACGTGCCATACTGAAAGTGCAATGCTCCGGCCTGGTCGCGCCGCGAAGCGGCGCAGCCGAGCAAAAAGTCAGTAGCGAAACTAAGGTACAGTTGTCTAGAACGGCCATTTAAGGATACATTGGTATGAGGAACGGCAAATTTGAGGGTCTCTGGAACTGAAAAAAAAATCAAAAATTTTCTGTGGCTTCTGAAATTGTGATGCTCTGAAACTGAAATTTGTGCTGAAAATGTGGGTCTCAACCGCGGCACATAGGTATTACTCAATTATTTTAAGTGCCCCACCCCGGGCCTCTACCCTCGCCTCTCTCCAACTCGTCCTGCTCTCTAAATCTTTGATATCACTTTCTCCTCCACTTGCCTCCACCTCCTTTTCCTTCTTATTCTTATCCTCTGTGTTCTCATCCCCTCCTTATCGTCCTTCTTGTCCTCCTCTCTTCCTCCTTCTACTCCAGTCAGGCACAAGATCGAGAATCCACTCTTTTCCAAACGATTTATATTCGGCTGTTTTCGATCAGCCCCCACGTGAGGGCGTAAAGTACTAGTACCTAATCGCGCTGCGTAGACGCTTCCAAGTCGTTTTTATTAAAAACTGTATAATGCGGTCAGAAGTATAGATTAATGGCACGTACGTAGCTAGCGCGCGGTCGCTTCGGTTCGGGTGAATGACATGGGTATCTCATGAAAACATGTCATCCTGTCTCTCTCGAAAGTTAAAGTTGAAGACATACACACATACACCGGCACACACACACGCGTACCTGACGCTGAGGCTGTGTTAGCTGACGTAGACACCAACACCAATTACAACGCAGGGGTCTATGTGCCCAGTTGGGGTAGCTGTAGCGTGAAGTTGGTTTGCATATTGACAACGATATTGTCCATTTGTCTTCCGCCTTTACATGTTGTTTTTTCTATACTTGTCACCACTGTCTAACACATAGGAGATTACCATCAGTCGTCCATTTAAGGCAGAGATAAATCAAACAGCCCAAAAAATATCTTATAACACGTTCCTCGACAAAAACCGTGCTGAACTTGCGATATTCGACAGAACGCCTGTATATTATGTCTAAAAAGGATCGTTTCGTCCAAGTCATTCATTTTTTTGGAGGGGGCCTTATTATGTATTTCAGTCGAAGTTCTAATTGTCAATGTTCAATTTCTTTAATACTTTTGCGGAGAAGGTGCTTCATATACTTCGTGTGATTCATGCGAATTTTCCAGGAAATTGAGCCTTGACCATTTCCGTAGTATTTTTTTTTTAAATGGTATTGCAGAAAACAAAATTGCAGGCCATAGATATAACACGCAAGGCATCGTAATGCATGATAGACTAAGGTCAATGTATTATTCATTAATTCCGAAAAAGCCGAATACCGTTATTTTTTTTTCAAGAATGAATTCTCCATCTTACGCCTAACTGTCGTCCTCCTTACTATAAATAGATCAACACTAGTTTCCAATCCGAAAACAACCCTTACAGCAATTCAATTCCAGACGCAATTTAACAAGTGCTGGCCTCTGCATACGATTTACCGTATGGTTCTAAATATACACCCAAGTGCTAATCCCGTTTTCTCTTTAATCATTCTCATTAACCGGATTTATCAAATCAACCCAATGAAATGCGTTGTCGCTGGTTCTGATTATCCACAGGTGAACATTTTTTTTTTCATTGATGAATATAAATGTATATGCTTAGATTTACAAAATTCCTTTAAATTTGGTAATACGTCAGGTATATTTTTTGAAAAGCTTCTATTATAAAAATTAAACAAAATACACATTCACACACACAAACACTTATACTCGTGCACACATGCACACCTACACAAAAAACAAACAAACAAACACCCAGTGAAAATTAAGGAATCTATGCTACAATGAGTATATAATGGAGTTTTATTTAAAATAAGTTGAACCAATTGGAATAAGCATTAACAATTCGGAAGAATTTGTAAATAAGCAAGATCGAAGTTTCAGTTTACGCATGAGCAGCGCATGTGCAGAAGAAAGGTCGTCCGTACCAGGAGTGTAACTACGGGGAAGCGGAGAACTTTTTTGGCACCCCCTCCCCCCCCCCGCTAAGCGAGTTTTCGGCGACTGGCGTGACCGGAAAAAATTGACCTAGGATTTGGTGCCCCTCTACAAAATTTCAAAGACCCCCCCCCCCTTCCGTGCCTCCTTGCTGAAAAAAAAATCCTAGCTACGCCACTGGTCCGTATAATGCTTGTGTAAACAGACACTTGTAAAATTGTTGATTGTTGAACGTGGAAGCGATATGTGATAAATTATGCATGCACGAGAACCTTATCTAAGAATGTAACAGGTCTGGTGAAGGTATTCTTCTCATCAGAATGCAACAAAAGTAATTATTGCAGACATGACTTCAGGAATGATTGTTCTCAATGCTCCACTACACAATGTGTCTCAAAAAAATGTGCAAGTGAAAACCGCCCTATTTGGCAATAATACTCTAGTGACACGAAGCTTTTAACAACATTAAGAACATAGTCCTAGGTTTCAAATAAAGTTAGTTTTACTTAATTTGCTTGTCTTATTCTTGAGATATGTTAATTTGAAGAAGAACTTAACAAAACGAATTGCATTTGAAAGCTAAGACTTAGTCCTTGACGTTGATGTAAGCATCCTGCCACAAGGGTATTTTCTAATGGCCGAAGAGGGCACTTTTTACTTGCACAAATTTTTGAGACATGCTGCAGCACGTCTCAAAAAAATTGTTGAAGTGCAAAGCGCCCTTTTTAACATTTAAAAAATAGTGGTGTAACATGTGTATACGTCAACATCAAGGGCAAAATCTTAGCATTCAAATGCTGTTTTTTATATTCAATTTGTTTATTTTAATCGCGAGATATCTTGTAAACAACAAAACGGTGGAATCACAATTGTGTCACTTTTACGGGAAGAGGGCCTGATGCTATCATAATCTGTAGTAAAAGTGGAACATTTGTGATTTTACATTTTCGTTGTTAACTATACATAGAATGAATAGCGCTGATCGCACTGATTATGATAAGGTAAAGCATGAGCTTATGGAATTTTTCCATCTTACTGAGGATGGTTATCGAAAGAAATTCAGGTCAGTAAGGCCAAATAAGGAAGAGCGCCCAAAACAATTCGCTGTTAGAATGAAGGGATACTTTGATAAGTGGGTAGATTTGTCTGGTATCAGTGTCGATTATGATTCCCTGGTCGATTTGGTTCTTAGGGAGCAGTTTTCGAATTGTTTTCCCAAAGAGGTAGTTGGGTTCTTGAAAGAAAGGGATTGTGGGAAGTTCGATGAGATGATTGAATGTGCTGAGGTATATGTACATGCACATGGATTGCATACTTTCTTTGATCAGAGAAATGATAAATCCCATCCTAACAATCAGAACCACAGACAAAATCAGAATCAGAAACCAAATCAAAGCCAAAATCCTAAATCAGTCTCGGTTTCACAGACAGATAGGAAACCGAAAATGAGAAATAATACGAAGTCGAGTTATGGTGGTAGGAGTAGTACAGGAGCGAAGGATGGGTGTTATATGTGCGGTAGTCCGAATCATTTCAAACGGAATTGTCCAATGATGCCCATAGCACATTCGGCCCAAGCTATGAGTGTGGAGGACACTTACACTCCAAATAATAGTGTAAAAACAGATGAGATGAGTTTACATCTGAATGGAAATGAGAGTGTTGTGTCGATCGGAACTTTGTGTTCAGACAATAAGGCAAGTAGTCAGTCGAATTCCCTTGGACATGTTGAAAATTCTGCCGGGTGTGCACTTGTTGGTAATCCTCGGATTGAAATTCCGTCAGAGAGTGATGCTATGTGGAATGTTGAAACGCTTGTATGGCATCACAATGAAGTTGGAGCAAATGATGACTGACCTCATGCCAGTTGTTGCGGGTAGGTTGTTGCCCCATGAGTTAAGACCCCAGTATTCCGTGGGCTTAGAGATTCTGGGAGTAGCACAAGTGTGGTGAGAACGAGTTTTTAGTGTTGACGACGTTCACGGAGTGATTCAGTTTTTAGTTAAGCTAAATCGAATGGTACCATTAGGCGTTTTTCGCTAGGGCGAAGGTCAGGGTCTGATTAGTCCTTATTTTATTGAACGAGGTCAATGCTTGTAGTATGGGCAAACTTTTGTGTGACGTTATTATGTAATGATGTTGGAGGGGCACTGAGCAAGGAAATCGCTGACTTGCGATTGGTGGCCTAAGTGGAGTTCACACGGCTAAATAGTTCGCGAAGTTAAGTGAGTTGTTCCGAAAGATGAATGTTCGGGTTTCCGAAGTTAGCGATTCGTTTCCGAAAGATGATGTTCGGTCACGAAGTTAGCGAGTCGGTTCGAAAGCCTGAAGTTGAATGTTTGGATGTTTCTCCAAGTTTGGATGAGCATGGCTGTTTGAGACTAGGGCACAAAGGAAAGTATGGTCTAAACCCAAACAGAGATTTGAGAAAGTGAAAGATCAGGTGTGAAAGTGAAGTCGGAAAGAGTTTTTCAGAGCAAAAAGGTGAAATTTTTGTTCACTTCAACGCTTTTTGGAATAAGGTGAAATGATAGCTGAGTCTAAGTCTAAATTCAATGTTTGTGTCAGAGAAGAATTGTCTTACCGACAAGAAAGGGATTAAGAAAATCCAAAGTGTTGATTGTCCAAAGTTAGT
>JZLH01S0063521.1:15908-35892 GCA_001188425.1 Eucidaris tribuloides | reverse complement strand
CATAATGAAGCATGAAAGTACTGAATGTAAGGACACCATGTATGTCACTTTAGGGCTTACATTTGTGGTATGAAATATGTAAGTACAAATCTGATGTATTTAATTAAAAACACACCAATATTCTATCTAAATATAATTGTAAGAATTTGTTAATTAGGTTTAGTACATCTTGACTTATTGTGTAGCTAACTTAATGTTTATTGTATAAAATTCGCGAAAACTTTTTATAAGCATATGTTGCCAATACCTCTTTATAACTAATTAAATCGAAAAGTAGTAAACATAATACATTTTCTTAAGTGAAAATGTGACTCTTTTACACATGACATCAATTTTGAGCCTATGGACGTAAAATATGAAAGTGACAAGGGAGTTGTCATCAAATATCAAAGAAATTTGGATACATTTTTGTGATAATTACCTGTAATCTTTTTGTACACCAAACCTGGTAATAATCAATTGATATTGAGCTGATTGAGATCTGATGTATGCTTTCAGAAAGGGTGGGGTGTATACTTGTTTGTTGGTTCTTTGATAAGTACTTATTTGAGTTATGAATTGGTCAATAGAAGAAGGACGAAATTCTTACATTGTGGTGCTGTAAACTGCAAAGGGCCCCATCCATACGTACACAGACTAACTTATTATTATTTTTTTTTTTAATTCAACCATCATCAATCAGTAGTAATTGAATGATGAAATACATCATACCGAAATTAATTAAGTTAAGGCTATATATCGTGAAAGCAGGTGAAAGCAACACAAAAGTTGACTTTTTATGACTGTCATATCTTAAATAATTAAATGTACATTAAAATGTGATGTTAATAATATCACTTGTCATCATCACTATCATCACAGGTCATATCATGAGCGATCTTTTCATTCATTTTCTTTTATATATATACAAGGTTGAAATCATGCATCAGTCATTCCATTAAAATTTATTTTTCTCTTAGATATTTTGAATTTTTTCCTCTTTTTTTAATCACGGTCACGGCGGGTAATTTTTTTGCTTCTTAATTTTTCTAGCTTTCATACACGTTACTAATCAGCGCGAAACTACGGAACTGCCGCGAACTGCAAGGGAGCCCTGCGGTTGCCGACGAACTACTGGAATAATCGGGAACTCGAAACGGAACTCGACAAGAATGGGAACTCGGACCGCCAAATACTAATAGGCGAACTAATTTCTACGATACGGGACGTCGAACGAATACTAATAGCGGCGAACTAACGCAACTAACCTATCCTACGTGAACTCTTTTTTATGAGAACTGGGCTGAGCGAACTAGTGCTGATGCGAACTACGCAATACCACAAACTAATTTTAGATACTGGTGCTGAACGCGAATAACCGGTACGCGAATAATGGAAACTGGTGCCGAGCAACTAGTGTGACTGCGAAGTACGCGACTACTAGAATGCATTGCCGCGAGAATATGAGAATGTGCTGACGCGATATACCGCGAACTCCCACGCGAAGGTAAATGAGAAAATGTGTGTTGAGCAACTAGTGGTGACGCTAATACGCGACTAATCATGCGAATCGATGAAGAATGTGGGCTGTATCGAATACTCTATAACGCCAAAAACTCGGACGCCGAGATTCACGGAGGGGTACGAAGTTAGATGATGCGGAGAAAGTCATCGCATAAATGCCGATTTTTTAATTACAGGATTGAACAGACTCAAGGCTAGAACACCTACGTACATTGAAGTTTGTTGATCGATTATGATTTAACCGATGTGATAAATTTATCGATGATTTACGTATGCAAACTGTTTTTTTAGAACGCAGAGGATAGAATGCTTTTTTTTTGGTTTTCCCCTCTGTAATCTCTAATCATCCATTTTATTTTGATATTGATCATGTACTTCCTTTTTTTGTAATCAAAAGTTTCTTTTGCTTTTCTCGCTTTATTTTTTTCCGGCTTTTATTTTGTTTCATTACTTATTTGTGAGTGGTTACAGTTTGTCGTTTTTTTCTTCTTTTTGTTTATTCTTCTTTCGCTTTTATCTATCCCTTTTTACAAGTTATTCTGTTCTCAGTTGTTTAAATTTTTGATTTTGTATAAATTTTTTTTTTTTTTGGGATTTTTGTTTGCAATTCATTCTCTTCTTCTTGTATACACTTACATTTTTTTTCTTATTTTTCTTTGAATATTTGATGTTGTTCTTGATGAGTGCTTCTTAATTAGTTGTTTGTTACCTGTCTCTTTCTCTTGTCAGAAAGAAAATGTTAATTCTATTTATTAGGAAATATCTAAGTGAACAACTTGTCGTGATATATTTACATAGGATATAGAAGTGTAGTTGAATGAAGGCTTGGTCACTGTATACATTAGTATTGTTTTTAGGTATCATGCGGAAGTTGGCATTCAAAATCAAATTTATATAGTTCTAAGAGGCATTTAGGTTCCAATTAGATAGTTAAATTATACTTCAGTTCCAGAAGGTTTGTTTCGTTTACCCAGAGCAGGGAGATTAATTGCTAAGACAGAGGAATATGTGTTATTATTAAGCGATTGTTTTTACATATGTTCTATCTTCCGTACAATATGAATCTTTTATTAAGATAGGTTATAAGTATAGGGAAAGTAAGCAATCGGGGAGAGCATTTAGAATATAGTCATGAGCACATATCCGTTAGGGCAGGGTTTAATCGAGGCGAAAGACTTGAGGTGAATATCAGCAGGCTGGTTTCGATCCTCAACCAGTCGCTTCATGTCTTCAATTAAGACGCTGGTGTAAAGGGAAGCTTTTCGTCCAGTCAATCAATAAAAGGGGGGCGTATGTCAAGTCACTAACCAAACAGAAGTCACCATATATTTTACAGACATAAGTATTGTTGTTTGTAATTAACTTATTGAATGTATCAACAGTTTAAAAAAGATTGTGAAGAAAGAGCAAAGACGGTTATTAATTCATATAATTATTTAATTGCTACAGAGATTATTTATTTGAGTTTGTGAATGTGGTCAGAAAAAAAAAAAGTTCTATCACGTGATAAAATGTTTTTGGAGGTCCACGAGATGACTGCTATATTATTTGAAATAATTGCTCCAGAGCGAGTACTTTAAAGCTGAGAATATGTTGAGAACATTCAAACAAACTACATTGCGGTGGTGGTGTGTATAGCTCTATGATTGCATATATCAAAGTGTTTCTACCAAGGTTGTAACTGAATCTGGTAAGTATTATGCTTGCATGCTTGAATTTGTATGTATGCTAATATTAAGGTAAGGATGACGTAAGTGAAATTATTGTGGGGAAAATTGTTCGTATAGCAAAATACAGGTATAGAGTTATCACTTTTGTCAATAGTTCGTTTTAACGGCGGGTAGGATTAAGGAAAAGCAAACCTGCTTTAATGCTATGATATACGGCCTGGTGGCTGTTGTGTTAGGATAACAGAATATGGGGGAGAACATTGTTCTTAATTACATAGTACGTCTAATTTTGGATAGGTTATTTGTTTCGATGGAGAAGGTATTGAATGATGACAGACATTGAATGTTTATGTGTGAAGATGGCTTGTTGTTACGGTGGGTTTATGCTCGCTGTGAGATACAAATTTATAGTGCGTACTGTGGTACTAGGTTGATTTGTGAAGGTTGAGTATTATTGTTTCATTGGGACGCTTTCAATTCAAGTGTGGTTAGGATTTTAGAATTTGTCGGATGACTATTGTAGAAGAAAATCGAATGGAGTTTCCGCAATTTTAGGGAGAGAGATGGGATCAGTGGTGGCGAATTAAATAAGTTTGTCAAGATGATGGGCGAGAAAGAAAGTTGAACGAATGGAGAAAGTGAAAAGGAAGCTCATAATTGCGCTTGGTCAAATAAAAGCGAGAAAATGCGAAACATGACGATCGCCGCTCGGTTGAGTTCAGATAGGCTCAAGTTAAAGGTGGAATGTTTGATGAATCAACTGATCAGATTTGATTCTTAATAGAAAAGTTTGGAATTGTTAGGATAAGATCCAGAAATACATAAATAACAATTTAGGACTTGCATTAATTTCTAATCTGATGAAATTACTGGATGTAGTTAATAGAATAATCAGGATGGATCGACTGATTATGAATAAAGGTTAAAGATTGATGTTATGGAAATTTTTCCATCTTAGTGAGGATGGTTAATAGAAAAGAATTAGGTAGTAAGGCAAATAAAGGAAGAACGCCAAAACAAGTTCGTGTAGAATGAAGGATTACTTGGATAGAGTAGGATAGATTTGTTGGTATCAGTGTCGTATGCTTCCAGTGGGTTTGGTTTTAGGGAGCAGTTTTTGAATTGTTTGCCAAAGATGGTAGTTGGGTTTTGAAAGAAAGGATTGGTAGAAGTTCGGATGAGATATTGAATGTTGAGTATAGTGTAATGCACATGATTGCATATTTCTTGGTCGAGAAATGATAATCTCCTAAAATCAGAACACAACAATGAGAATAGAAATAAATCTAAAGCCAAATCCTAAATGAGTCTCGGTTTACAGAAGATAAGGAAACGAAAAGAGAAATAATACGAAAGTAGAGTTATGGTGGAGGGGTAGTACAGGAGCTGAAGGAGGGGTGTTTAACTGCGGTAAGTCCCGAATCATTCCAAGAGAATTGTCCAAGTATGCCATAGCTATATCGACAAGCTATGAGTGTGGAGGAACATTAACTCACAAATGATGGTGGTAAAAACGATGAGAGGAATTTACATTGAATGGAAATGAGAGTGTTGTGTGTTGAATTTGCGTTAAAACAATAGGGAAGTAAGTTCAGTTGAATGCCCTTGATGTTGCAAAATTCGCGGTGTGCACTTGTGGTATACCTGATTGAAATTCTCAAGAGAGTGATGCGAATAGTGGAAAGCTTGTTGGCATACACATGAGTTGGGAGGCAATGATAATGATATGCGCAGTTGTTTCGGGTAGGTTGTTGCGCATGAATAGCCGTTCTGGTGCTTAGAGATTCTGGGAGTACACAATGTGGTGAGAACGATTTAGTTTGACGATTAGTTACCGGCACCGGATATTCAGTTATTAAGAAATGATGGTTACTCTTTAGGCTTTTCATAGGGGAAGGTCAAGGGTTGATGAGTCTATTTTATTGAGAGGTCAATGCGTTGCTTATCAAACTGTTTGTGTGACTCATTAATGTGGTATGATTGAAGGGGAGGAGCCAAAGATCCTGACTTGCATTGGGTGCTGGTGGAGACAACGCTAATATTTCGAAGTTAGTGTTGGTTCGAAAGATGATTGGTTTCCGAAGTTACGATTCGGTTCCGAAAGATGATGTTCGGTTCCGAATTAGCGAGTCGGTTTCGGAGAATGATGTTCCGGGTTTCCGAAGTTAGCGAGTGTGTTTCGAAGAAGATGAAGTTGAAAGTTTGGATGATGTTTCCCAAGTTGATAAGCAATGGCTGTTGAGATAGGCACAAAGGAAAGTAGGTTCAACCCAAACAGAGTTTGAGAGTGAATAGAAGGTTGAAAGTGACAGTCGGAAGAGTTTTGCGAGAGCAAAAAAGTGATTTGTCACTTAACTTTTTGAATAAAATGTGATGATAGTGAGTCTAAATACAGATTCTTGTTTGTTAAGAGAAGAATTGTTTACTGACAGAAAGGATAAAAAAAGTCCAAGTGTTGAGGTTGGTCTCAAAGTTAGTTGGTCCAAAGACAAGCAGGTAAGGTCATGCGAATTGCCCATTGATTCATTGTTTGGTGAATCTTGGTTAAAATACATTGCAAAGGTTAAGGCAGTTTTTTTGGCCTGGTTGTCGAGGATGATTGTCAATTTGCGATGTGTGAGGTGTCAGAAGACCATTAGCAAGGAAGATTCCAAGACACTCTCGGGAGGTTGCGTAGTTGGCGTTCATTTAGCGGTATTGCGATAGATGGATGGGTCGTTATCCTCTGCGAGGACATACTATCTTATACGATAGTAGATTACATGGCATCTCGATATGTAGTTAGCGATACCGGTTGAAATAATTGACTTGTAGATGTTTCTGAAGGCGTTAGTTATTGTGTATAGTAGAGTAGGTGTTCCTTGCGAGGTAATGTCGACTTGGTAGATCAATTTGTGTCAGATTTGATGAGAAGGTATCTACAGTTGTTAATCAGTCAAACAAATAACAAGTCTAGTATAATCCAGATGTGTTGGTCTTGTGAGAGGTAAATGGAGTAAGTTAAGAGAGCTTTGAGACGTTTGTTACTGAAGAACCGAGTCAGTGGGACAGATTACTGTTCTGTTTTGCCTAGAGAAGGCACCAGTTCGAGCTGGGTTTTCCCTTTGAATTACTATATGGTAGAATGTTAGAGGTCCAATGGACATTCTGAGAGAGTTAATGGAAAATGAGATATTGATGAGCATTGCGTAGGGAATGAGTATTGAGTATGTAACTGGACTGAGAAAGGATTGTTGAGTTGTTTGGCAGTTGGCGCAAGACACTCTGAAGTCCCCGGCAAAGAGATACAAGGGCTATTATGATAGGAAGGCAAGAAAGAGGAAATTGGATATAGGTGATGAGGTTTTGATATTGTTGCCCACAATTCAAAACAAGTTAATGTTGGAGTGGCAAGGGCCTTTCAAGGTCGTAGGTACAAAGTTCGACTACGATTTTGTCGTAGATGTCAAAGGTGTCATGAAGACATATCATATCAATCTTCTCAGGCGACATGTTCGAAGGGAAGAAGAGGTGGCTGCTAGCTGTTTTGACGTTGGTACTTGCGATGTTGAGGGTAGAGATGAAGAAGAGATGGGCGAGTGTATGGGAGATGCACCTAATATGCCATGCTCAATACAGAAAGAGTTTGTGAGTCATGTCCATGTTAATGAGAATTTGAGTAAGGAATCTGAGGATAAGGTTCGGAAATTGTTGTGTGAATATCAAGATGTATTCACAGATGTTCCGAAGAAGACTTCAGTGGCTGAGTGCAAGATTCATTTGACAAGTGATGAGCCTGTTCGTTCGTCCCCTTACAGGGTACCCCAAGCTGTAGAGAGTGAAATAAAAAAGGAGGTTGAGTCGATGCTGAGGTTAGGGGTTATCGAGCCGTCGGATTCGCCCTAT
This sequence comes from Eucidaris tribuloides, assembly GCA_001188425.1. Lineage (NCBI taxonomy): Eukaryota > Metazoa > Echinodermata > Echinoidea > Cidaroida > Cidaridae > Eucidaris > Eucidaris tribuloides. The sequence continues at coordinate 28,834 of JZLH01S0063521.1, read as the reverse complement.
GCGCATCCGATTGTGATGGTGAGAAAACCGGATGGTTCAAACCGGTTTTGCATAGATTTTCGGCGCCTTAACAAGATAACTGTGTTCGATCCCGAAGGAGCAGTTTTTGAATTGTTTGCCAAAGATGGTAGTTGGGTTTTGAAAGAAAGGATTGGTAGAAGTTCGGATGAGATATTGAATGTTGAGTATCGCTGATCGCACTGATATGATAGGTAAGCATGAGCTTATGGAATTTTTCCATCTTACTGAGGATGGTTATAGAAAGAAATTCAGGTCAGTAAGGCCAAATAAGGAAGAACGCCCAAAACAATTCGCTGTTAGAATGAAGGGATACTTTGATAAGTGGGTAGATTTGTCTGGTATCAGTGTCGATTATGATTCCCATGAAAGAGTCAGATAAAGCCAAGACTGCATTCCTCACCCCAATGGGTCAATATCAATTTAAGTATATGCCATTCGGGTTAGTCACTGCGGGGGCCCAGTTTACTAGGATGATGAGGATAGTCTTGAAGGACATTCCCAATGTAGTAAACTACATAGATGATATATTGGTCTATACGGAGACTTGGGGAGAGCATGTCCAAACGGTAGAGAAAGTCTTGTGTAGGTTGCGAGAAGCCAATCTCGGCTGCACGTCCTCAAAGTTGTTCATAGGGTTTAGTTCGATAGAACTGTCCTAGGACATGAGTTAGGAGATGGGGGTGATTCACACAAGTAATAGGCCTTACTCAGAAAGTAGTTTGAAACCCAAGACCGGAAACCAAGAAACAAGTCCGTTCAGTTTCTTGGTCTGACCGGATACTACAGGGATTACAATCGCGGGTATTCTGATATAGCTTTGCCGCTTACTAATCTGACCCGTAAGGTAGCCCAGGGAAGGTAAAGTGGTCCTGAGGAGGAAGAAGCTTTGTCGTAAGCTTAAAGACTGCTTTGTAAAGCTCCTGTCTTGAGCTCCCGGATTTTGATAAGATGTTCATGTTAAAGGTAGGATGCGTCCAATTCAGGATTAGGGGCAGTACTCATGCAGAGAGCAAATGGCGAAGAGTTTCCCATTGCATATGCCAAGCCAAAAAGTTGTTGCAAGGGAGACGAGATTACTCTACCGTTAGAAAAGGAGTGTTTGGCTATTGTGTGGCTGTCGCAAATTTGAATACTTCTTGTATGGCAGACAGTTCGAGATCCACACGGATCATAAGCCATTACTCTACATACAGAGTAATAAGCTAACCAATAAACGTATCATGAGTGGAGGCATGTTCCTTCAGGAATATAGATTTCGTCTAGTTTCCGTTAAAGGAGTAGATAAACAGAGCTGCTGACCTCATGAGTAGGCTTTTGTAAGCAAAATGTTTTCGTTAAAATATTATATACATGCATATTATAATGTAGACAAATAACGTATGTGCATGAAATGAGATGGTTCCATGAATTATGTAACTGCATATTCTTCATTCATTTCATGTAAAAAGATGCGCCGAACAGAAGCGCATTGTTTTCTTTTTGTACACAATTCCATATCATATGCATAAATGTATTGCAGACTTCTTCCGAGATCTTTTACATTTATTTTCCAGATAATCTTGATCAACGAAGCAAAATCGCGATCACCGACTCGAATACAATCGCGCATTAGATTTAGAATAGGGATTTACGTTTAGTAGGGCTTAGTTGAATCTAATTAGATTTAGGGAAACTTAGGTCAAACTAGAAGAAAGTTAGGAAGTAAGATTGTAAATATTTATAAATACTGGTATACAATGACAAGCAAGTCATAGAAGAATTATCTCGTTCATAAGTAAACTTATCCAATATAAATTTTGAAAAAAAAGGAAGGACACACATGATTTACCAATTTCTGAGAAGACTATATGTATTCTTTAGAAACAAAAAAAAGAATTTTTACTAACTTACGGATACACTGTCACATGTATACAACAGACAGTTGTGTTTCGAACTATAATGTACTGAATAGATATTTTTTGTTCGACACACACACAAATGCTATTCTAAAGTGCATTTGTCAGATGTAAATGTATAGATATTAATCGAAAGATTGTTAACATATTGTCACGACAACCAGAAACAGATATTTTGGATATAAAGTTGGTTGAGAAATTTGTATAACATATTATAACCTTATTTCGCTGCATAAAATATGTTAATTTACTGCTTCAAAACCATTGTAAAGAAAAAATGATGAAGCTGTTTCAGAGTAAGACTTTTTGTGTGAATAGGAAATACTGCGTTCATGATATATTGAATCTTTGAATATTGGTATTTTATTTTTTCCTTTTTGTCAAGCCTATAACACATCAAGATTATATTATTAATTAAGATGTATATATTCAGGTATGTGGTACTTTCATACGCATAATTGAGAGATAGAAAGTAATATACATATATTACATACATTGTTTTATGTGTTTTAAAACAAATTTCTTGGTATTTGATATAATACACATACCCTTGATTATATCATAAAAAGGGGGATATTGTCAGGAAAGAAATTTATCATTTTATTGATTGGACTTATCTAATGGTGAAGCAACTTTTGTGATTCATTTACATAGGACATAAAGACAGTGTAGGTTAATGAAAGCTTGGTTACTTGTATACATTATTTGTTTTTAGGTCTCAGGAAGTCTGGGCCATTCAAATCAATTTCTATAGTTATCTAAGAGCATTGTAGGTTTGTCCCAATTAGATATTAATATATTCAGTCTTCCAGAAGGTTCTGTTTCCGTTTACCCAAGCAGGGAATGTAATTGCCTAAGACAGAGGATATGTGTTATTATTAAGCCATCTGTTTTACATAGTTCTATCTCTCCTCAATATAAATCTTTTTATTAAAGATAGGGTATAAGTATAGGGGAAAGCTAAGCAATCGGGAGAGGCATTTTAGATATCAGTCATGAGCACATTCTCGTTAGGGCAGCGGTTTATCGAGTGCGAGACTTGAGGTGCGATACCGGCAGGCTGCCGTCTTCGATCTCAACCCAGTCGCTCGATGTCTTCAAATTAGACGCTTGGTGTGAAGTCGGCAGCCTTTCCGTCCAGTCAACTAATCAACCGGGCGTGGCGATGTCATCAGCTAACCAAACAGAAGCCTCACCATATTATTTAAGATACGTATTATTGTATGTTTGTAATTAATTTATTTGAATGTTTCAACATGTTCTAAAAAGATTGCGAGAAAGCAGCTAAACCGTTATTAAATTTTCAATATATATTTTATTTCAATTGTCTCAGTATGATTATTTTATTTGAGTAATTGTGAATTAGCTGTGGGTCTAAAAAAAAAAAAAGTTCACTCACGTGACAGCCATCCTTTGACTGCATTCTTTTTTTGTAAAACAAATATCGGAAATTAGTTGGTTGACCGTTAAATTTTCACAGCAGAAACCTCGAACAGTATATATGTATTTGATTATGTCTCGGTTATGTCTTCAATTGAGCCGATCATAATGTCTTTTCCCTGTCGTTGTTTTTGCAATGCAATGATACCATGAGCAACATTGTCTTGTTTTGTTCTTCTGAATTCTTATTCTTCCACAAAATTCCATAACCTTATAACACTTACTTGTGTGGCCTCCTTTTAGGTCCCTCCTTCATATGTCTATTTCAGTTCAAATATCATTATGCATGTCCATTTCATCGTCATCACTGAACGCCCCATTTTTTAATCACCCATGTATGAGCTTCCAGGCACGATTTTGTCCATTTTCAGACCAAATCAGTAACATGCACTGCGCCAATTAGCGTCGAGTAATTGTCTTGCTACTTTGCACGCACATTCAGGGTGGTCAGTGTACAGAGCATCTCGTAGCCAGATTTTCGAAATCACCCATGCATGGCCATCCAGGTGCCATTTTGCCCATTGAATTATCTCACTTCCTTTATATCTCCGTCATACTTCAACTTATACAGACTTCTAACAAATTGTTTGAGATAGTCTGGGAGTTGCTCTGCGACACATGATCTGCCCTAATTCAAATAATGGCATCTTCATACTGAAAAATCACAAAACGGGTTTCTTGGCACGGCTACCGTCGATTTCATATGGTCTTTTTGCAAATCTTCAGGCAAAATGATGAAGTTGATGAATGTGTATGATTGTAAAACAAAAAGCAAAATTTCAGGGGAAAACTGCCTCGAGACGGCAATCGTATACATGTATCAAGCAACTGTACCGCACAATGATCAAGAAAAGCCCTATTTTGGTTCCACAGGAAGAACTTTCAAGAAGAGATTAATAAAAAGCCAACACGGAATACAAATTATCCACGGATATCGCTAAGGGGTCTAATTTGCGTATGAGGAGAAGTGGACCGTGCACTTGTGTCTAGAGGAAAAGTTCACAATAATAGATCCAACAAACAAACAAAAAATCGTTAAACAAGAGAACAGAAATTGTGACCAAAAAGGGAACCACCAAACCACGACGATCGTGCACCGGGATGCATGGAGTCGAGCCCGACAGTTCTGAGTCACGAGGCCGCTGGAAAAATATTGTTCCCATAGACTTTGTACACATGACTCGGTCCAAGGCCAAGGCCAAGGCCAGTAAAATCTGGCCTTGAGGCCGGACTCGACCCCATCCCTGCATGCTGAGTGACCCACAGTGCTGACACCCAACCTCATCATTTTGCTTGAAGATCGCGGGATAGCCATGTGAAACCGGCAATGGTAGCAGTGCCAAGATGAACATTTGGGTATTGTACAGGGGCGGCGGCAGGGTAAAATCATATGGGGGGGGGGGTTGAAAAATCTGTCGGGAAACTTTGCCTGACCAAAAAAAAAATAAAAAAAATAACTGCCAAAGTACTTGCCAAACATCATCCGACAAGCGGTTGCCTGGGGGCCGACGACGATCGAAACAATTTTTGGCCGGCCATAATTTGTTTTACTTGCCAAATTAGGGGGCCGAAGATGAACAACACCACCTGCCAAATTACAAGCCAAATAGCATCCGACAAGCGTTGGGCAGGGGGCCGACGACGACCAAAAGCCAGTTTTTGCCTGCCAAAATTTGATTTGACTATATAGGGCTATAGCCAAATGAACAAAAATAGGGGGGGGGGGACGAAATTCTCAAAAACTGGTAAAATCCCCGTTATTTTCATTACTTTGAAAAAATAGGGGGCGGCCGCGCCGCCCTTGGTATTGTAGCATTATATCCCTCAATGTAAGTTTCTTGATTTCTAGTTGGTCAAAAGTACGTCACATGATAAAAAATAAACACACTATTCTGTGAATCTGTAAGACAGTATTTCTGGAAGTACTATAGCACTCATATGAGAGTACAATTGTAAAGTACTAGTAAAGTACGCGATTTGAGCTTAAATTCAAAAGCCGGATGAATCGTGTGTACAAACACATGTACCGTACGCTATCTATTTTTTTCCGTGCGTGTGAAAGACATTATAGTGTGCTACACCCGTATAGAAGTCTGGCAAAGTTTAAGATTAACACTGGGTTAATTTGGTCGAGATTGAGTTAGGAGTATAGTTAAAATAAGAATGAGGATTAAATTAGTAATTTATAGGTTTATGAAATTCGTACTCAATTAACTAGAGTATACGTTTATGGAATTGTATCTCTACATCCGTACTGCAAACAAAGATATCACGCACCTGTACGCCGTGCAACACACACGTACTTGTAGGGGTACTATAAGTGATTTTTCTTTACCCTTTTTTCACTTTGTGTAATTTCCCAGTTAATTCTATGACGGATATAAAACAAATATGTCCTGTCCTGAGAGTCTCTGTTTGAAACTATGGGCCTGTTCAAGCGCTTTAGGAATGCGAACGCGTACCGTACCGGTACGCTTGCCAAACCATATGGCGAACCGTGCCAGAGACAGTGGTTCACTTGCGAGTGTTCAGTGCAAACATGTGGGAAGCGTGCCTACGAGGTACCAATTCGGTACGCTTTACTCTCTAATCTGAGGAATCACACGCTTAAAGTATTGCGGAATGCGTTCAGGTGCTCAGCCGGCGGTACGGTACGTGTTCGCCTTGGCACGCTTTAGACCACACTCGGGAGGTGCATGGTCCTCGCTGGCACGCTTCTGGGCGGTAGCGGTACGGTACAGTTTCGCTTTAGGACTGTTCAGTGCCGCCTCCTCTGGCACGGTTCGGTACGGTACGGTTCGCTTTAGGAGAGCGCTTGAACAGGCCCTACGACGCCCTCGGTTACGTTGACTGTTAACTATTTTCGCTCGGGGCTGCGTCCCTCGGGAAAAATAGTACAGTCTACGTAACCTCGGGCTCGTCATAGTTTCAGCCAGAGACTCTCGTATCAGTACATATTTGAATACTATCTCTGCATTCCTTTTCCCTGCTTACAGGTAGTAGCTTACATGGTCATGTCCATCCTATCTGCTGTCTGTGGAGGCGTAGTGATCATCTTTGAAAGCATCTCCGTTGAGAATAATACCTATTTGTATTCATGCAAGTATAGTTGGTGTCCCTCGGACTCAATTCTGGTAAGTCATCCAATACAAATCACATTTCAAATACAGACAAACTGAATTATAGCACACTCTCTTTCGTGGTAATAACTAAAGCAGTTCAACTTCGCGCAGTCGATGGGTATGCCTGCGCAGTCCACACTCCACCCAATTTGTTTAAACTTGAGAAGCCTCGAGCATGTGTATACACAATCTTGCTCTATGCACTATTTCTTGCAGAAAAACAACAATCAAAGCTATTCAGGGTTCATTTCACGATTGAAACGTACCCGTTTGCATTACACTATTTTTTATGATTAACGTTTCCATTAAAATGCATTTCCAATGTGTTGTTCTTTATTAGAACTGTCTACAAATTCTGACACTTCGATCGGCTACTATAGCTCATGCAATATAATGATGGGGATTTCGTCTTCACTGTCTCTGTTTTCTTCGCCACTTTCTTTCTTCATCCTCCCCCCCCCGTCTTCCCCCTTTCTTTCTTCCTTTCTTTCTTCCTTCCTTTCTTTCTTTCTTTTCTCTCTTTCTTCCTTCCTTCCTTCCTTCTTATTTTTCTTCATGTTCTTCTTTTTCTTTTTCTTCTTCTTCTCCATTTCCTCATGTTTTTCTTTTCTCTTCTCTTTCATTTCTTTTATTGAGTTATCCACCTATCTTCCCCTAATTGTCAATTTTGTTCCCATGTTCCCCATTATTTGATTCCTGATGATCTTTCTTCTTCTTCCACTTCCTCTTCTTCTTCTTCTTCTTCTTCTTCTTCTTCTTCTTCTTCTTCTTCTTCTTCTTTTCCTTCCCTTTCTCCACCCCCCTCTTCCTCTTCCTCCTTCCTGCTTATAATTTCATAACAACAGAAAGCAAGAATCGGCGTTGAAACTGTAATGGCCGTGGTGGGACTAATTGAAATGGTAACCTGCATTGTTTCTTCGGCCTACTGCTGTAATGCTGTGTGCAGCTGTGGGTCCCCCTCCAGCCCAGTTGAGCTCGTGACGGTATGAATGACAAAGAAAAAAAACTTCATATATTATTTTTAACAACAGTTACGGTTTAAAAGAATGAAAATTGAAAACAATTTTTTTTCTGAAAAAATGTAGACTCTAAATGCATTGAAATTGGTTACATTGTATTACACTTAATACAGAATAATTGACTGATTTTGATTTCATATCAGCATTAGTATACAAATTGTTTATGACAGTGGTAGCAGCAGCAGCAGCAGCAGCAGCAGTAGTATAGTAGTAGTAGTAGTAGTAGTAGTAGTAGTAGTAGTAGTAGTAGTAGTACAGTAGTACTACTTAAAAGTAGCAGTGGAAGTAGCAGTATATTCTAACAGTAGCCACTTTAGTAGTATTACTGTAGATTACACTAGTAGTAGAAGAAATAGTAATAGTAGCGGTGGTAGTAGTAGTAGAAGTAGTAGTAGTAGTAGTAGTAGGCCAATAGTAATAATAGTAGCAGTAGTGCTAGTAGTAGTAGTAGTAGTAGTAGTAGTAGTAGTAGTAGTAGTAGTAGAAGTAGAGGTAGCGGTAGTAGTATTAGTGGTAGACGTGGTAGTAGTAGTAGCCGTAGCAGTAGCAGTAATAGCAGTAAAAATAGTAGTAGTTGCTATGGTAACAGTGGCACAGTAATAGTAGTATACTGTAATAGTAGAAGTATTAGTAGTGGTAATGGTAGTAGTAGTAGTAGTAGTAGCAGCAGTAATAGCAGTAAAAATAGTAGTAGTTGCTATGGTAACAGTGGCACAGTAATAGTAGTATACTGTAATAGTAGAAGTATTAGTAGTGGTAATGGTAGTAATAGTAGTAGTAGTAGTAGTAGTAGTAGTAGTAGTAGTAGTAGTAGTAGTAGTACATGTAGTAGAAGTTGTAGTAGTAGTAGTAGTAGTAGTAGTAGTAGTAGTAGAGGTAGCGGTAGTATTAGTGGTAGTGGTAGTAGTAGTAGTAGTAGTAGTAGTAGTAGTAGTAGTAGCAATAATTGTATAGATGTAGTAGTGTAGTAGTAGTAGTAGTAGTAGTAGTAGTAGTAGTAGTAGTAGTATAGTAATAGTAGTAGTAGTAGTAGCAGTAGTAGTATGAGTAAAATGAATTAGTAGTATTGCTTTGTTTATGTACCGGTTCCACTGTCGTCAATTACCAGCAACGTTTGATCGTATGTTCCAATTAAATTCTGTCATTCAAGAATATCCTACGAGAAATTTAACAAATTTTCATTTATCAAATCCAACAACCGCTTTAACTAAGGCAAGCCGGTCCAGGAATAACATACCCCCAACAATACGTAATGCATCAACATTGAATAAATTTAAATTTACGTTCAATTGTTCTGTTGTGACTAGTTCTTCAGCATGTCATTGCGTTCTTTATCTCGAAATGCGGTCTCGTGATTTTGTTTTCTGCTTTAAATCACAGTCTGGTTACGAGTTTATCTACTTGTATATTCCAAGGGCGTAGGCTGGGGGTGCACCCAAACACCCCCGGCCCCACCCCGCAGAAGCCATATAGGAGTTCTGCCCGTGGAAGCAAACAGAATTTTTCACACCATATATTGGCTTTCAACGTCTGATTTCTCAAACTTTAGTTCCACATCTCCTCAGGATCTGCACACTCCCGTTCAACCTCCCCATGCCCAAACCAGCCTACGCCCTTGTATTCTTGTGTATTGTTGCATATCTATATAAAAGAAACAGGTATTCCCATCTCACTCGATGCACGGCTGACACATTACTATAGTGGTGTGTTTATATTCAGAACATGATAGTGTGTTTCTTTTTTTCTGCCCTGTATGTATGCTATTAATGTTATTGTTACATGTATTTCTTATCATCATACTCAGGGCTATAGTCATTTTCTGGAGGGGCGTCATTTTCAAGCCACCGTACTTACGACTGTCCCCTCCCATGCAATGATTATGTTTCAAGTAATTTAACGTAATCTGATTGTTGATGTATTGTTTGTTTATTATTGCATGGAAATAAAATAATCAATCAATCAATCAATCAATCAATCAATCAATCAATTATAATGGTAGCAATAGTTTCATTATATTTCCATCTCAATTAGAGCATTTTATCAATATAATATTAATTAATTGTTTTTATATTGTTTTCACCAACATTAGATCCAATGTGCACCTGAAGAACCAATGGATGTGAATGAAAAACCCACTGATGGATTTGGGAATGCATGAAGAGTTTTATATTTCTTGTATATTCGAGTACGTATAGTAGATGTAGTAACATTAATTCTAATAACAAGTACAACATACAATGGTTGATTGATTGATTGATTGATTGATTAATTGAATGAATGAATGATTGATTGATTGATTGATTTTGATTGATTTTGATTGATTGAATGAGTGAGTGAGTGAGTGAGAGAGTGATTGGTTGCACTATCGGTTAGTTAGAGGTTAGCTTGTAAATACCGTAGACAAGTAATAATTTGAAAAATAACAGTGAACATCAAATGTTAACCATAACGTCTTTCCTGATCAAGAAGCGTAAACACATATCTTCTTGCCCGCAGGGCTGCCACTCAAAAATTGTATTTCCCCCTACGGCGCATGCGTATTTTCCCCTACGGACACCACTTTTCCCCTACGCAAAAAAACCCAATTTTCCCCTACGAACCTGTGTTTTCCCCTACAAAAATCCACTTTTTCCCTACGAGAGTACTTTTCCCCTACAAAATAATCTGCAATATTTTGATCTCGATTTCTTCGTCGGAGACCGGGGTCGGAGATGAACAAAACGGACGAATATAAATTATGCGGAAATTCTCTGAAATCCTTTGGGAATTTAAGAATATTTCTGAAAATTGTCAAAACGCCCTAAATTCCCTACAAATCATCAAAACCCCCTACTTTTCCCCTACGCAAGGCCATTTTCCCCGTAGGTATCCCCTACAACCTACAGTGGGCTAATCCCCTATGGTAGGGGGTTTCCCCTACAACCTACAGTGGGCTAATCCCCTACGGTAGGGGGTTTCCCCTACGAGTGGCAGCCTTGCTTCTTGGACATGGGATGCATCAGTATGAAGGAGCGGCACCAGGGTTAAATCTTAAGAGGGGCGAAATCCGTCAGGAAAATCTTGCCGGCCATTTTTTTTTACGAGCTAAACTGCAAGCCAAACAGCATCTGACAAGTGGGGTGCGCTGTCACCCCCTCCCCCCCCCCCGCCTTCCGTGGTGCCGCTTCTATACTTTATCCGGGGTAAATGGTAAAAAAAGAAATTTTCTCCTATATCATTTATTGCTGCCATGAAAATCAGAATCGTGCTCTGAAACCCTTCTGTTTCTTAGAAATTTGTGAGAAATGAAAAGTCGGGCAGCCTCCGACTTTTTTGCCGCAGGAAATTTTGCACGTCCACACTCGGGCACAATAAGGGTTAAACGCCTCCAGGCTTCGCCTTCTGGTCACAAAAGATACAATCTTAAAAATCCCGGGTCAGACTGACTCGGAAAAGAATCCGTTGGGGGCACACCCGGAAAAGGGTCAATTTTAACCAAATTCCGGATAAAGGTTGACCAAAATATGAGTCAACCTGACTTGGATTTTGGTCAAACTTGACCCGGAATGTAGTTAAACCTGACACTTTTCCGGGTGTGCCCCCAACGGATCCTGTCTCCGAGTCAGACTGACCCGGCATTTTTAAGAGTGTACGTCCAACATTTTGATCATATCTACAAACAACTGTTGCATTGCAGTTTGATAAGATGTGACACATTATATAGTGTAATGTATATTCATAAATAAATCACCGAGGCACTGTCAAGTTTTATTGTTTGTAGTATAGGCCTACTTCTACTAACTCGCTTAACATGAAGTAAGACAAATAATGAGTGCAATGACTCACTTCAGTGAGGGGGTCTTTCTCTTTTCTGTGTAGTTACACGTCCTTTTTCCGGTTTTTTTCTTTTACCAAGGCTTCTTACCCATTAGTCAACTGACTCGGTAGAAATGAACCATTTGACTTCCATTGAGTCAAGTGAATTAGTACATGTGGGTAAAACGACTAGTAGAAGAAAGTGTGTCATGCATGGGTAAAGTGACTTTTATCGAGTCAATTGACTCGGTTTGTGTGGGTGAGAAGACTCTGTACTGTACACACAAAAAAACGTGTCACTACACGGACGAACTATAAAGACTCACTGTGAAATGAGTCATTGGACTCAATTATTTTCTGTGTTGTATTTCTTAACAGTGTTTTGTATACTGTTAAATTACAGACTTCTCTTGAACTAGCAGAAAGGGACTATTTTAATATTATTTATTTATTTAATATTAAGGACTACAGGAAAGCAGGCTAATTCTATCAATGTACAAACGTTAGTTTCCCCAATGAGATTGCAGCTGTATATGTAGCGGTACTAGGTACTACTATAGTGTTTTGAATTTGATATGATACTTATAGGAAAGATTTGATATGAGCTAATAATAATAATCTCAGAATCCAGCAGGAACGTCTTGCCCGTGATGTCTTAAGGATGTGCAGGCCAATAGAGTTTTGTAATTTACAGTGTGTATGAGTAAGTATTAATTTCATAGAGTGTACCAACCCGCAAAGGTAGTCCAATTTTGTAATGGTAATTAAATACATTTTCATAGCGCCATTGATCTTGCTTAATAAAAAAAAATGAGTCTTACATGTATAGGCTATTGTTTAAACAATTTTGTACAAATTTTTAGATACGGATAGTAATTGTACCTTTACAGTAATTATAATATATGGTAATTATAGTATATTTTCACTATGTACCACTATTGCTTTTATAACATAAACGATTAGTCGATACTGTATAAATAAAAGCAATACACTATCTTCATAAAATTTGCAATGCAGCGTTGTATCTATTCAGTACACAAAGTTTGAGTGTGTTCTGTGTATTGTACGCGTGTGTGTGCGCGTCTCTGTGTGTGTGTGTCTGTGTGTCTGTGTGTATGTGTGTGTGTGTGCGTGTAGGTGTGTGTGTAGGTGTGTGTGTGTGTGTGTGTGTGTGCGCGCGCGCGTGTGTGTGTGTGTGTGTGTTGTGTGTGTTGTGTGTGTGTGTGTGTGTTGTGTGTGTGTGTGTGTGTGTGTGTGTGTGTGTGTGTGTGTGTGTGTGTGTGTGTGTGTGTGTGTGTGTGTGTGTGTGTGGGTGGGTGGGTGGGTGGGTGGGTGGGGGATACGATAACATCCTGAAAAGCACCCTAAACGTGTGTTCGTGTGTGTGTTGCTTCTTTGTTATTTCTTGACCGATTTTGATTCTGATGAAACGGATAAACGTCTGCAGGGGCGTCGATCCATTTTTCGGATTGGGGTAGCAAAATTGGAAAAAATGTCAACAATTGTCAGCGCGCTCCGCGCGCCAATTTGCAGTAATTATGATATGTTGCGCGCAAACCGCGCCGAAAAAAATTGTGCGTTTGAATAGGCCTACTATTTTACAAGTTGTCAAAATTTTGGGGGCCAAATTGATG
>JZLH01S0063510.1:125112-139823 GCA_001188425.1 Eucidaris tribuloides | reverse complement strand
GATATTTTAAGTGAGATTGCACAAATCATTCAAATCAATCCTATGCATGTTATTGTTGGTGGGGATTTAAACACAGATCTGAGTAGAAATTCTTATCATTCTAGAGCATTGAAGGAATTTGCGGAACTTTTTGATATGACAGTCTGTATTGATCTAAATATTGCAAAAGTGCCTTACACATTTATAGGGCCTTATAGTACTTCTAGGATTGATCATTTTTTGGTGTCCTCTGGGCTTAGTAATTTAATGGTACAGTTGTGGTATTGTCGATGAACATCTTTTTTCTGATCATTGTCCTTTGTTGGTTCAGTTTGATTTAAATGTCAATTACTCTGACTATAGGGAGAGATCTTTTTGCGTTAGATATGACTGGGAAAAAGCAGATATGAATTGTATCAACAAGTATAAGAAAAACCTTGATGAAAGACTGAGAAATTTACAGTGTGATAAATCAATCTTGACATGCAAAAATACTGCTTGTATTGAACATGTAGATGGTATTTATAAGCTTTACCAAGATGTTATTTGTGCATGTAAATCAGCTTCAGAACAGTGCATTCCTAAAACCAAACCACTGAATAAGGAATGTGATTCTGGGAACAGTAGCAAACGAATTCCTGGGTGGAATGAGATTGTCGAGCCTCTCAGGCGAGAAGCATTGTATTGGCATCATAATTGGAATGTGAGTGGAAGACCACACATTGGTCAAATTGCTGAACAGCGTAGACTGTCTAGAGCACAGTACCACAGAGCTGTTAAACAGGTCATTAGAGATTCTGAATTTATTAAGATTGAAAAAAATGGCTGAAGCTATTAGTAAAAACAATTACAGAGATTTATGGAAAGAGGTTAAAGAAATAAAAGGAAGAAATAATTGTTTACAACTTGTGTTGAACGGTTTTTCAGATGATACCGATATTGTAATATTTTTAAGGATAAATATGAGGTAACTGTATACAGTGTACCGTATAGTGTGGCAGGAAATGGAAGCATAAGACTGGAATTGATTAATTAGATCATCAGATTAGACATTGACTTTGTAGTACAAGTTTGATGAGTAAAAGAAGCTGTAAAAGGTTGAAGCATGGTAATCAGATGGCGAAGAAGGGTCTAGTTTCAGATCATTATTATACATGGCACCACAACACTAAATGTGTGGCTCAATGTTTAATGAACTGTATGATTGTGCACGCGTGTTGTCCTATAGTTTATGCATGTGGTACAATGATTCCAATTCTTAAGACCAAGAGACAACTTTAGGGGTTCATGATAATTATAGGGCAATTACCTTGGGAAGTATTGTGGGTAAAATATTTCACTATGTGATTATGCAGAAGGCAAATTTAGCATTAATTACTTCAGATTTACAATTTGGTTTCAAGAAAAATTCATCTACTACTCATTGTACACTTGCAATGCTGGAAACTATTTCGTATTATAATTCTTGTAAAAGTAACGTATATGTTGCTATGCTGGATGCATCAAAGGCGTTTGACAGAGTTAATTACAGTAAACTATTCAGGTTGTTGATGAAAAGAGAAATGTCTCCTCTGATTCTTAGGTTTTTAATTAATATGTACACAAATCAAGCCTTACAGGTTAAGTGGGGAAGTCATAAGTCTACAAAGTTTTCTGTATGTAATGGAGTCAAACAAGGAGGTGTATTATCTCCTATTTTGTTTTCAGTCTATGTGAATGAACTGCTTGTTAAACTTGAACAAGAAGGGATTGGTTGTAGAATTGGTAACTATTTTGCGGGATGCTTAGCATATGCTGATAATATTACTCTTATGTCACCAACTAAGAAAGGTTTACAAACCATGATAGAAATATGTGAGAGTTTTGCCACAGATTTTGATATCACTTTCAATGGTTCTAAAAGCCAATTTCTTGTTTTCCAATCCAGTGGAAATAGTAGTTCCAGGCTATGTTCTGTCGTTATCAATGATACTAATGTGTCAAATATCAACAGTGGGGTTCACTTAGGTCACCATATTTCAAGTATGGATACAAATAGTCTGGTTTCAGCAGCTACTGCTCAGTTTTGGAAAAGTTTCAATATCTTTAGATCAGATTTTGGTCATATTAAATCATCAGTACAGTGTTTGTTATTCAAACAATATTGTTGTAGTTTCTATGGGGCATGTTTGTGACAATTAAGAATTAAAGCTGTATTGAACATATGCACCTGTTGGAGGAAAGCTCTGAGAAAAATTTGGAGAATTAATAATATGACTCATTGTGATTTGGTAGCTTCACTGTCTGATTGTCAACCACTTGAGAATGCTTTAAGATATAGATTTCAAAAGTTTAATAAGACAATCGTGAAGACTGGTACTGGATTCATGAAAATGGTTGTAAAAAATGCCAAAAGGAACCCATTTTCTACTTTTTGCGATAATTTAAATGAGGTGCAATATTTTCTTAGTGAAAGTTGTATTAGTAAGGACTGCGATGTCCCAGTTACTAGTAAAGAAATAGATGTGAATATTGTAAAAGAACTTATAGCGATCAGAGATCAGGAAAGTGAGTGTAATACGTTAACTAGGGAAGAAGTGGGACAGTTGATAGAATTCCTTTGTATTTCTTAGTTTCAATTTGTTCCTTTTTCTCTCCCTATATGTAATTATTTATTTATTGTTCTTCTGAGAGTGTTTTTTTTTCTTTTTCGTCGCGTGGCCGGTGTGGGCCCCTGGCATGTATTCCCGGCGGAGTGGCCTTGACTTTTTTTTTTTGGCCTTTGAATTTGAGGGTTGTTGGATTTTCTTATTTCCTTCGTGAGGGGTTCGATTTGAATTGGGCGGTGCTTTTCGGGATGGAGAAAATTTTTTTTCGTTGGGGGCCCCTCTGCCGGGAGAATGTGCTACGGTCCCTCTACAGGGCATGCGACGAATTGTGTAATTGTGTATTTGTGTCTGTAATTTGCATTACGTGTACAACTTTGTTTTTGTTTTATGTTTTAATAGAAGTGCCATATACTGTATGTTAACTATTTATTTGGCGAATAAAGATGATATATATATAAACACGGAAAATGTAATTTTCCAGCAACACTGTAATATGTAAATTATATGCAAACTGAAGCTGGTTTCCAACTGGTTTTTAACTGGTGAAATCTGTAAAAACAAAAAATATGCAAAACTTATGTCTTTGCCATTTTTTTTTATTATTGTAATGATATTGTCGAATATTTTATCCAAAAAAAAAAACACTATAGATACATTTCCTTCAGCTAAAAATTCCAAATATGAATTATGCAGAGTGTCTTTATTCATAACTGGAACAATTTAAACAACATTTGACTGGATTCAACTGGGACCAGTAGATGTACTGGTTTCAACTGGGACCAGTAGATGTACTGGTTTTAACTGGGACTAGTTGATGTACTGGTTTCAACTGGGACCAGTTCATGTACTGGTTTAACTGGGACTAGTTGATGTACTGGTTTCATATGGAACCATAATGTACTGGTTTTAACTGGAACTAGTTGATGTACTGGTTTCAACTGGGACCAGTTCATGTACTGGTTTTAACTGGGACTAGTTGATGTACTGGTTTCAACTGGGACCGGTTGATGTACTGTTTTCAACTAGGACCAGTTGATGTACTGGTTTCAACTGGGGCCAGTTGATGTACTGGTTTTAACTGGGACCAGTAGATGTACTGGTTTCTACTGGGACTAGTTGGTGTACTGGTTTCAACTGGGACTAGTTGATGTACTGGTTTCAACTGGGGCCAGTAGATGTACTGGATACAACTGGGACCAGCAGATGTACTGGTTTTAACTAGGACCAGTAGATGTACTGGTTTCAACTGGGACCAGTTGAAGTACTGGTTTTAACTGGGACTAGTTGATGTACTGGTTTCAACTGGGACTAGTTGATGTACTGGTTTCAACTGGGGCCAGTAGATGTACTGGATACAACTGGGACCAGTAGATGTACTGGTTTTAACTGGGACTAGTTGATGTACTGGTTTCAACTGGGACCAGTAGATGTACTGGGTATTAAAGCCCTTCTCGCGGGATCTTGAACACTACTGCCCTTCTCCTAAATCTGTCACAATTATGATACTGCGATTAAATACTTACAATATGACTTATTTCATAACAATGTTGTAAGTAGTTAATCCATTAAACCCGCATTAAACACGGAAAATGTAATTTTCCAGCAACACTGTAATATGTAAATTATATGCAAATTGAAACTGGTTTCCAACTGGTTTTTAACTGGTAAAATCTGTTTTAAAAAATATGCAAAACATATGTCTTTGCCAATTTTTTTTTTATTATTGTAATGATATTGTCGAATATTTTATCCATAAGAAACACTATAGATACATTTCCTTCAGTTAAAAATTCCAAATATGAATTATGCAGAGTGTCTTTATTCATAACTGGAACCATTTAAACAACATTTGATTGGATTCAACTGGGACCAGTAGATGTACTGGTTTCAACTGGGACCAGTAGATGTACTGGTTTTAACTGGGACTAGTTGATGTACTGGTTTCAACTGGGACCAGTTCATGTGCTGGTTTTAACTGGGACTAGTTCATGTACTGGTTTCAACTGGGACCAGTTGATGTACTGTTTTCAACTAGGACCAGTTGATGTATTGGTTTCAACTGGGGCCAGTTGATGTACTGGTTTTAACTGGGACCAGTAGATGTACTGGTTTCTACTGGGACCAGTTGATGTACTGGTTTCAACTGGAACTAGTTGATGTACTGGTTTCAACTGGGGCCAGTAGATGTACCGGTTTTAACTGGGACCAGTAGATGTACTGGTTTTAACTGGGACTAGTTGATGAACTGGATACAACTGGGACCAGTAGATGTAATGGTTTTAACTGGGACCAGTAGATGTACTGGTTTCAATTGGGACCAGTTGATGTACGGGTTTTAACTGGGACTAGTTGATGTACTGGTACAACTGGGACCAGTAGATGTACTGGTTTAACTGGGACTAGTTGATGTACTGGTTTAACTGGGACTAGTTGATGTACTGGTTTCAACTGGGACCAGTAGATGTACTGGATATTAAGGCCCTTCTCGCGGGATCTTGAACACTACTGCCCTTCTCCTAAATCAGTCACAATTTGAATTTTGTTTCCCAAGTACACTAAATAACGTCAATCCCTTAACTTTCTGTGTGACTGTACGTTATATGGATGCAAATACTAGGAACAACAGTTTGACAATGTAAGGAGATATACAGTGCGCCCTATACAGGAAGCAACGGGACGTATAATAAACTTTGACTTATGTTCTTTAAATATGCATTAAGCAAACTTATTAATTCTTGCATCTGATTACCAAGCCTTTAAAAATGTAAGCATTTTGCTACACTTATTGGCTCAGGGGCGTCGATCCATGTTTCGGTTTTTTTTTTGGGGGGGGGGCAAAAGTGGAAAAAAGTCCAAAATTGTAGTACAGAATTTTGCGCGCGGAAAATTTACAATTGTGTATGTTTAATAATATTTTGATGCCACCTTTAATGGTTTTATAGTGCTTTCCAATGCTTTTAAAAACAAGTTTTTATTAATTGCATATTCTGAATTTTTCAAATTGTCAGAATTATTATGGGGCGCAAATCGATATGTTACGCCCCCCCCCCCCCGGATCGACGCCTCTGTGTTGGCTTTGACTTTGTACAAACCAGGAAAAAAGAAGACAGGAAGTTTTGCACAGTGGCAAAGGCATAGAGTCTAGCAATTTTTTTAAAACAATTTTTTTTTTAAAGTCATGCTAGTCAGAGATACGTGAATGAAGTTGTTTAAAGAGCATAAATCAAAGTTTATTTTAAACATCGTTTCAATCATATGCGTTTGTTTAAGTTTTTTTCTGGAATAAACTGTTACGACGTCGTTCATTATGGTCTTACCTCTCAACCAAGCAAGCCATTACCAGGGCAAGCAGAAGAATCATCTTTGGCGCCATAAGTCTTGGTTTTTGATGTACCTTGAAGCCCCCAAAACGAAAAACAAATATAAAAAAAAGAAGAAACAATCAAGTAATTAACTTAAACCTAAATGGATTTAAAAAAATCTGACATATTTGGAAATAGGGATAATACTTAAACAACGAACATGAGAACGACGCGGGAAGTGCTGGCAAGGCTCGCTGATTAAGCCGCTGTAATAAAAATCGCCATTGGCTTTACAAACTGAAACATACGAGGATTTTGACCCAATTTTTGTAGTTGGGGTTTTGCGCAGTTAGATTACTTTTGGAAAATACATCTTTTAGCAATATATCAAATGTTTATAATTATAGTTTTCACCCCAAATGCTTGAAATCACGACAAATTTGATGAATAGGAATTTACGAAACGGAACGCTTGCTAGATCATACTTATTTTGCAGTAGGCTACATTCAGATTTTACGAAGTAAAATATTTGGTAATATTCTTTTTTTGTATATCCTCACGTTACAAAGGTATTTCAGCAAAAGCAGAGGGTTTTACGAAATAGTATATTACGTTTTGGTTTAAATAATAGTCGTAATTTATACTTTTGTGAAACAATGTTAACATCAATGGAAAAAAAAAGACCTCTCTTTCTTTACTTGATATTAGCCGTGAAATTGTTCCACCTTTTTAAATATTTGGGCCGAAAAATTACGTCAAGTAAAAAAAACGCACTTTGCCTAGAACGTTCTCAGAGCACTTGTAAATGTTTTACTTCATTAAAGAAATGTTGCAGATTAAAACAAATATCAAATGATATATTTGTTTCAACTATTGAAAAAAATAACAGTTCTAAAATATGTTTTTCCTCACTCATTAATAAACTCTGTACTACACTTGGCTATTAAAAATGTACAGTTTGTTTAGATTTAAACTAAGGCACTAACACCTATTGTTTGTCTCTCCCAAAAAGAACAAGAAATTATTGTTGAAATTGGCCTATAATAATGATATGTTGAAAAAATATACAATTTGAGACGGAAATGTGGAGCCGAACTATAAGTTATAACTACAGATACTTTTGTTAAAAAGAAAATCCTCTTTTAAGCCTACATTCGCTGTAATTTGTGCAATTGCATTATAAAATATGTAGGTATTTCAGCAGGAATGAAGTTTTTTTTTTGAGAAAATTGTTGAGGATACCTTGGACTGAAAGATCATCAAACAAAGAAATACTTGATAGGATCTGTGTCGATAGCTTCTTTCTTAAAGACACTGTATAACATTTTGGAAGCCTTATTTCAAACATTGTCAAACTTTGCTATGTGACATTATCTGGTAGTGTTTGGATGGACAAATTAACACTGTATGACATACCATTTTAGAGAGTTATCCTGTCACTCGTAAAATATGTACATATATCAAAATCCGCACATGAATTTTTTTATCAGCTGATAGGAAATTCTACTACACAGCAGTCTATGGAGGAAAACGGGAATGGTCGCTCAATGATATCCTTTTTTAGAAGCATTTAGTGATTGTTTTAAACTGCATTTTTTTTCAGGACTTCATTTTAAGACTATAATAAGACACCGGTAGCGTGGGGAATCATGTAGCTCAGATTTTTTTTTTTAAACTGGAAACAGTGTTATACAATGACTTTAAAATCAATAGGAAAAGACGAGTACAATTTATTGCGAATGGTATGAGAAGAGGGGGTACCGAAAATAGGATACACTCGTAACACGGAAATGTTATCTCAATATTTTAAAGGGGCCGATGGGAGGCTATATTTTTCAACACTTTGTAGACGATATACCCAACCTTTAATACAACTCGATACAAACTTTACAGTGGAAGATTCCACCTTTAGAAAGCGTAGTCCCACCTCGGCCCTTTTAAATGCCGAGACAGAATTTCAGTTTTTGAGTGACGCTGACATGAAAGATTAATAAGAAGAGATGAAGATGTGGACAATGTATAAGATACGTGGATGAATTCATTGTGATGACCGGTATCAATATAGCAACAGGACAATACAAACAATCAAAGATAGATGCATATAAAAAGACTTCATCGTCAATCTGTGGAACAAAACAACAACAACAACAACAACAACAACAACAACAACAACAACAACCTACCAAGCAAGCACGTAAGTAAACCATTTTACTATAATAACATGAATGTATAAGCTACTTTACCCGATTTGTGTAATAACGCAATAGAACGTCCCGTCACTGTCGACACCTGAAGACAAACCAGGGTGTACAACTGTTGGGAATTAACGGCTGTCGATGAGCCAGATATCCGATATGTTCTTTTATATTATCTGTTGCTTATACGATATAAAGATCAATTTCCTAGACCTGGGTTTTTGAAGTCCCAATGTTTATAGGAGTGTAAACATACACTGTGTTGGAAAGAATTGAATCTCCAGTTGCAGCGAACAGAAACCATCTGGCGAATAACCCAAGTGGCCTTCCCCTTCATTATTAAGTCCCGCATACAGAATTATGTCCATGGTTCGACCCTGGGATTCTACCTCGTGAGAAATTCGACACGGTAGCTCTCACGAAAACTTAGATTACTCGCCTCAATAACAAAAGATGTATTGATGTATAATGCACTATGAGTAAGTAATTGAAGGTAAAATTTAATTGCAATGATGCTACACAGCTGCATCATTGCCTTGAAATTGTTGTTTTCCCCTTCTTCCCCAGAATGCCATATGTGAACCTGATCACTGAATCCTCCCCTTTTCGAAATCACTCATGCCTGACCCTGTAGGCGCCATTTTGTCCATTTTGAGACTAAATTTTTAACTTCGACTGCGCTATGCAAGTAGCGTTGAGAAATTGCCTTGCTACTTTGTACACATATTCAACGTGGTAATACGTAGGGCATCATGGAGTCTGATGTTGAAAATCACTCATGCGTGACCGTCCAGGCGCCATTTTGTTTTTGTCCTCTCTTCCTGTTTTACGTGCCTTCCTCACGTCCACTTCATTTCAAATTTCGTAAGTGTGTCCATGAATATCTTATGTTGATCACAGATCTCTTCATTTTTTGAAATCACTCATGCATGACCAGCCAGGCGTCATTTTGTCAACTTTCTCTCTTTTCCTCATTTTACGTCCCTACCTCATGTCCATTTCAGTTCAAATTTCATAATCATGTCCTTGTCATTTCATCTTAATCACTGAAGTCCTCTTTTGTGAAAATCAATCATGTATGACTATCCATGGGTCATTCCGTCAATGGGCAATATTAGTCTATCTTCCAGTCCTCAATTTGCATTAGTCACCTATGCATTATTCTCTATAGACCTCAATTTGCAGTACTCTCCTATGTATTATGTATTCTCAGTTGAGAACTCTAAGATCATATGAAGTACAAAACTAATACCCTGTACAACGTCCAATATGCAATGTTAGTCTCTCTTCCAGCCCTTTCTCCGCATTTCGTCTTCATGGCATCATTGTAAGCACATCGTTCTGGCACGATTGCATTTCTAGTCCAAATTCAGATTTTATTTCTGATTTCAACTAAATATATATAACAACAACAACATGTATATAAAAGTAGTGCGCATCAAAAAAGTAGACACTTAGAAAACGATAGGTTAGGTTAGGTATATATACGTACTAAAAAATGAAAATAAAAGTGTAACCCCATGTTACCCCTCGATCAATGGAAATTTAACCACTATTGCAGCTTATTTCAATATTAAAACAGTTGTCTCCGTAAGGATGACAATATAAAATTATTTCAAAACTGTGATATCACTTATAAATGATACTTCTGGCTGAAGGCGATAAGTGAGGAATGTTCTTATTTTAACTTGTCCGTTAGACCTATATGTGTCCCGTCACCATGATACCCTGATAAAGTCGCACACCCCAAAAGCTACGGGAAGTGCAAAATATCGTAATTGGAATGTAAAATATGAAAGTGAAGTGAATTCAGAAATCCATAGTTTCATAGTCTTCACTTTTGCGAAAGCCTAGATATCCATATATTTCTTCCATTGTAGTATTCTTACTAATTTTCTGTTTTATAAGACGTGGGACTTTATCAGACTATTGTGATGACAGGTCACATATTATACCTGTTTCTTCCTGACTTAAAAAATGTCGGCAGGGTTAGTAAATTTATGCGCAAGGTGGGAACGTCTATATTTGAAGAGTTTATTTCCAAAAGGCGCTAAATCCACTCTCGTCACTTCTAAGTAAATCACCCTTCTTTTTTTATTTCTCCCTTTTCCCTTGAGCCATGTACCTTGATATTGTTATAGATGTTAAAGATATCACCCTGGACCAACATTATATGACTGGATAAAATCTGCCGATTGTACTTGATTTTTAATAATTTTTTAAATTTTTATTTTTTTGTGGATTTAGCGCCTTTTGGAATTAAACATGGATTTAGCACCTTTTGGAATTAAACTCGCACACAAAATTCTACACAGCCATTATTGCATCAGCTTTTACTTTCACGAATAATCACTGAACACTGCTGAAGGTGATTAATACTTCCGCCCCAGTTTATTGTTGACTTATTACGATAATATGCTGTTACCATGGCAATGCAATTTTTCCCCAAAAAGACAAAATAATTTGATCCACAAGAGTTTTACCCAATTTATTGCCATAATATGGCGTCACGATGACAACGCAGTTTCTGATACATGTTAAAACTGTGTATTAAACATTTTAAACCCAAGACCAATGTGTGTACCAAACTCCATGAGCACTGGTCTAAAACTGGTTGAGTAGTTTGAATCGCAATATTTGTACTTGGTATTTTGCAGTAATATGCCGTTACCATGGCAACACAGTTTCCGATACATGTGAGAAATGTATCTTACACATCTTCAACCCAAGACCAATGTGCGTACCGAATTCCACGGGCACTGGTATAAAACTGGTGAAGTAGTTTGATCCGCAAGATTTGTACCTGATTTTTTGCAGTAATGTGCCGTTACCATGGCAACACAGTTTACGACACAAGTGAAAAATATCTCTTGTGCATCTTCAACCCAAGATAATGCGTGCCCCAAATTTCATGACCATTAGTCAAAAACTAATATAGTTCGATCTGCAATATCTGCAATGGACTGACAGACCGACTGCTTTGTGCTTGGAAACAAAAGCCTACCCCAGGTGTGTGTACTATACTGCAGTCTGATTGGTCAATTGGATTTAGCACCTTTTGGAATGAAACTGATTTGGATTTAGCGCCTTTTGGAATGAAACATGATTTTGCAGCTAAAATTTTTTCATCTTCCTGCTGAAATTTTTCAATGAGATATACAGTGTGAGTCAAAAAAAAGTTAACCGCTAAATAATTGCTCATTGTTTTAAAATTCAGCTTTGAACAAAATGTTATTATACATGTTTGGAAAGAGTGTTTTATCCTGAATCATTTGATACCATTTTTGTGTAGTTTGTGTTCACGCTTGAATGAACAGGAGACATTGTTTGCGGCGGTGCAAAAATCGATTTGCACCAAATTAATGATTATGTGATGTTGAATTAAACAATTGAGATTGGGGTTTTATTTCGGTCTTTGCTGATCAAAGAATTATCCCTTACAGAATTTATCATGCTACACATATCGAAACACAGTCACACACGCACGCGCGTGTTCACACGCACACACACACACACACACACACACACACACACACACACACACACACACACACACATCACATCACACCCAGGGCGGACTAAACATACTAGGGGGGGGGCGATGGCGGGGGGTGCACACACATGGGCAGCAGCATACACACGGACAGAACAGGGGGGCGGACTGGTAAAAGCAAAGATGTGAAGTGAGAGTTGTTTGTTTCAATAAGCTAGTCACGTCAATCTGGCGCGCGCAATAACGAACACAAACACACACAGGGGGAGGGAACAACATGGGGGGGGGGCGGGGGGGGTGGCAAACATGGTGTGAGGTAACTGCACCATTCAGGGCTCATCAGCACGACTTAACAGAACAGGGGTTCACACCAGCACACACAAACATCGATTCCTACAATATAGGCAAACAGCACAACCACTGTATTTGCAAGGCACAGTCGATCACACCACTACACTAAGGTCTTAGATTATGCTCCTCTTACGAGTCGTGTATGAGATGGTGTTCTGTCTTACCATATTTCTAGTGGCTTTACATCTATTCAAACCTAAGTATTAACGGTTATGAAGACAATTCGTATCAAATGAAAATTTATATTCAATCATAAAAAATCCCATAATGAAAGTTAGTGGCCAGTGAGAGCGAGTGCAGTGAGAGGAAATTTGTTCACTGTAAAGACCTCGGCTGGTCGCATTATTAATGCTGTGTGTTATTGTGTGTGTGTGTGCTGTGTGTGTGTGGTGTGTTGTGTGTGTTGTTTGTGTTGTGTGTGTGTGTTTGTGCTTTGTGTGCATGTCGCTCTTTGCCTTTGTGTGTGTGCTCTGTTCTCTATTGCGCTGTGCTGTGTGTGTGTGTGTGTGTGTGTGTGTGTGTGGTTGTGTGACTGCTTCTGAAAAACCGGCTTACAATTTCCTAATGTGTTTCTTGTGATTAATGCGTTTAGTTGTGTTTTGTGTGTGTGTGTGTGCGCGCGTGTGTTCCCGCGCGTGCGCGCGCATGTGTGTGTGTTTTGATATGTGTAGCGTGATAAATTCTGTAAGAGATGTTTCTTTTTTCTGCAAAGACCGAAATAAAAACCCAATCCCAATTGTTTAATTCAAACATCACATAATCGCAAATCGATTTTTACACCCTCGCAAACAATGTCTCCTGTTCATCCAAGCATGAACATAAACCATACAAAAATGGTATTAAATGATTCAGGATAAAACACTCTTTCCAAAAATGTATGATAACATTTTGTTCAAAGCTGAATTTTAAAACAATGAGCAATTATCTAGCGGTTAACTTTTTTTTGACTCACACTGTAGTGCATATTGTTTCCATGTATGAAATCAATATTTTAAAACAAAAAAAATCAGTTTTGATAAAATATGGATTTAGCGCCTTTTGGAATCAAGCTCTTCATTTGCATTATATTGGCAGGTGCAGACTATGGTGACTACGAGAAGGGTGTAGTGGACATAACGAAGGAAGGGTAAAAGCGACCACTGAGGATACAGTGGAAAACTATGGTTGTGATGAAAACAAAAATTGTAGAATAATTGGAGATGAACACGAACATCTTCTGAGGTAACGGGAACAGGTACATGCAGAAGAAGAAGAAGAAGAAGAAGAAGAAGAAGAAGAAGAAGGAGAAGGAGGAGAAGGAGGAGAAGGAGGAGAAGGAGGAGCAGAAGGAGGAAAACGAGAAGGAGAAGGAGAAGGAGGAGAAAAGGATATTCTCCAATTTTGTCAGCAAGACAATCCATTGGAACCAACAAACTCACTAATACTTTGTACAAAGGGAGTTAAAGTAAAGATAAAATAATAATTATAGTTTTTTTTTTTAAGAAAGAAAGAAAATGGACCACACAATTGAATCAATGCAGTAATTGTGGACGTCTATTTAAATTTGTTTCATAGGTATTCATTACTTTCTACTGCATCAGAATTAATATACGTATAATTATATTATAGGGGTTCATTAGAGGTTCATGGACATTGGGTAAATTATAGGATTAGTGAGTTGATAGGAAATATAAATATTATAGTATTCAAACAAAAACAAATTTGGCAATGACCTGTACCATATTATAACCAGTATCTTTCTCAGCTTGACTGGGTAACCAATATTAATTTATATTGGTAATCATAGAGGCGGTCAGTCTTTCGCTACAAAATAAACTAAACAAATTAAACGTCTTTGATATCAGTCAAGGGTCACATTTCCTACATGTCAGTCCGTCCCTCCGAGCGTGCGTGCGTCTGTCCATTACCGTTTATTGTTACCTCGATAACTCAAGAACCGGTGATCAGATTTGGATGGCACTGGGGACAAGTATTGAATTTACCTCCACCTGTAGCTGTACTGTATCCGAGGCTGGTCTCGAAGCCAATCTCTGGTTGCCTGCCTATAAAGTGTGTCTCAAAAAAAATTGAAACTGAAAACCACCCTCTATAGCATTTAGAAAATACTCTTGTGACATTGTGTTTACATCAACGTCAAGAGCTTAGTCTTACCTTTCAAATAACGTTAGTTTTGTTCAATTTGCTCGTTTTAATCTCGAGATATGTTTATTTAGATAAGAAAGGGTGAAATCGCAATTGTACCACTTTTACTACAGTCCCTTTAAAAGTGACACAATTGTGATTACACCCTTTTGTTATTCACAAGATATCTCGTAGTACGGGAGCACGGACCCGAAAATGAAAGTTTCGTGCAACCCACTTTACATCTCAATTCTGACCCGATAGGATGGCAGAATAGACCCTATAGAACAACCCTAGGTACTGTGTATAGTCAAATTATGGTATCACTTAAAAGATATAGGCCCTTAAACTTAAAGGAACACTTCACCAGAAATATCGAAAATTAAGAATTAATCTGAAAATAATTTATTATATCTTGAGCTGTTCGAGATGAAATCTCCCCCAAATTATATCAAATATTAGAATTAACCTCAGCTTCCAGTTGCATGATATATTTCATACATGGCCCCCTTGCTGACCTCACATTAAAGGCGAAAAGTATATACGTCACATTATACAGGATGGCCAAAAGAGAATGCAACACCTGCCATTGTTGATTTCTTCAACATCATCGGCAAAATGGTCTTGATGTGTAAATCATCAGTTAAAACATTCTTTTAACAACAAAATGGTACCCTGTTCA
>JZLH01S0063510.1:110797-123073 GCA_001188425.1 Eucidaris tribuloides | reverse complement strand
ACCTAAGGAGAATCAAGCATAAACATATGAGTATCTTAATTTTATCCGGGGATGATAAAAATAAGCCCCATAGAGAGCCACACAGCAGGTTTCCGTGCCACTAGTGATATTGGCATTATTTATTTTAGAATGAGTCAACGTTTGACTACAAGATTTTCACAGGAGAATCCTTGCATAGTTTACTTGATTGTAGAGTAGTTTCAGTCCAAGTTGAAGACAACCCCCAATCATATCATTTACCTTTAAGGACAACTACCAGCTTTTATTGTAACCTATTCGAGCTGTTATCTTCGATAATCAGTCTTCTACTTCGTGTATTTCGTGACAGTTGACTTTAACATACATTTCATATAATGCACTAATCGTATCAACGTCATACTGGCACAGTTATTTGGTAATAAAATGCGTATAATTGATTAAAATGTAGCACGCGTATGACAAATTAGAGACGAGTGTGCAGTTTTTCAAAAAAGTCAGAGTAGACTTGTTCTATAAAGTAGTGCTTGAATATTTCCAAATTGACATAATTTGGGAATTAGATAATTACATTTTTATCTCTTGCACATCTCCTTACTCATTATAACGATCAATTTTTCTATCAAAATACAACTCACATTGGATTATTCATACTACTACATCAGTACATTATTGGTTCAGACATACAATTTTACGAGGAGAATAAATTACCAGGGAAAATTTGACCGATTGATTTTGTTTTGTTTTTGTTTTTGTTTTGTTTTTGTTTCAGTACAGTGGTTTCGAAACGTGAACAATTTTCCGACAATTAGCCCATTACCAGTGATTTTAAATCATTCAAGTTGTTCTGTATCAGCTTGATAAACGATCCAGATTTGTTTCCGCTATTTTGAGACTATTTCTCATTGTTTAGCAATTTGCTTCTAAATATGACCCAGGATTGGATTCATGCGTTTTTATGACACTTAAAGTACATAATTCCACTTAACCTTCCATAGTCATCGTAACGAGGAACATGCATAACAAACATTCACTGTGTACGAATTGTCTTAAAATTTCCGTGCATGTACCATTGCATTGTAAGGTTTATTATTTTTTTTTTTTTAGAGAGAGGTGATGCCTTCATGAAGAAGTTATAACTTTCACGTAAGGTATATTTTAATCACCCAAATATGCCTCCCTCAAGTTCATGTGGTAAGATAATGAAATAAAGTAGCAATTATCCACTCCTCTTTTTAACAATATGAAACCAGTCTAATCCATTAAGATGGAGAATTATAGGAATAATAGGCAATGTATGGTCACAATAAATTCAGTGGAGTGTATTGTATTGTAATCGACTGCAATTGTTATTTGCTCTTTAATCATTCAATATGATATTGATATGATCAATATTATTGCAAAAAATCAATCCACCCGGGTTGTTAAATCTGTATCCTTCCATGACCAACGTTATGTAGTAAATACCGTATACGTACGCAAATGAATGCTGAACTGAAAAAATGTCCTGTCAAATTTTTCATCATGTTTCCTTGTGATAATGGCCGCTATCATTTTACCATGAATGTAGTGATTCACTTCCATTCTTAGTTACTTTCAAAATATAATTCTGGTAAATATTTACAGGCACCGGGGTAAAATCAGTTAAAAACCCAAATCAGTGTGGCAAATTGCTACCGTAACGCTCTCTGAGTGTATATATATTCATCATTTTGAGAGATACCATTCTATATAAAATATTGTCCAAAGCAATTTCAGCATCCAATGTCTGCTAACCACAATACATTGAAAAACCCTACAAGCAAATATTATTCTCTGGGGAGGCGTGTTTGCGTTACCGTACAAATCATCTTTAAAACTTTCACGCAGGCTCAATACGTTGATGTATAAAGCAAGTTTGCGCAGTAAATTTGCTCATCGATATTAAAGGCATAAAATGATGAATAAAAATGCCAGAGTTTAATCGTCGTGGGAAATTGTTTTACCTTTATAAGGCCGTGACAGTTTGGCCGATAATGTGTCATGAATTAAAATAATCCCTTCAAGAACAATATGCCTTACAATTTGTAAAACTACATCATGGAAATTCCAAGAGTGTCCTCTTATTTTCAAAACATATGCCTAAAACTGATTTCACGGTTTATATGAAGGTACATTATAAAATTAAAGAGAGTTTTTTTTCTTTTTGCAAAAAAAATGATCCTTCTAAATACATGTCCCTTTAATTTGGAAAAGCGCATAGCATATTTAGGAATTTTTGGTGACCCAGCAGATGATTTGTTGTTTCTTTTTCTTTAACACGTGGCATCTTTACCCGACTCTGGGGCATTGGTTAGGTGAAAAACGTCTTTCAATCATGTACAACTTACAGTGTAACGTTTTATGAAGATGAGGTAAAATCGACTAGCTTCCGTAGGATATACACAGTTCACCGTTAAACTACAGAAAATGTAAATAAAGATTCCAAATAACTTTCTTTAAAATAGATCTCCATGTACTATCACTTTAGCACTACTGGAACAGTGGATAGAACATTTGAACTAAAAACAACAAAATCGCTTTACCAAGATTATACAGAACCAGAAAGAACCCTATGGTCGTTAATTTCTTCAACATCATCGGCAATTTTTTTTTTTGATGGCTAGAATATTCTTTTCCCAACAAAAATATATAATGATATCCCTATCAAATCTTGGATGGATTCGATAAAAAAATACCTCGTCTTACACTGTAATTTCGATATGCATTCTAAACATTTTCCATATGAAATGTATAGTGTAGCTTCAACCTTTTGACATCAGGTAAAGAAAATTATTATGCAATTTCCATAATATATACAATTATTACTTATAAAACACATTAGAAACTAATTATGCAATCATTTTAACACAGGCAATTAAAATAAAATCATTTCTGCCCTTACTGGAAAGAAAATTTGAACTAAAGAGAACACAATCCCTTTAATGAGATCACACAGGCCCAGAAAGAATGCAACACCTGCGATCGTTAATTTCTTCAACATCATAGACAAAATGTCATTGTTTTTTGCTTTAATAGTTAGAAAATTCTTTTTCCAACAAAATGATATAATAATTATGGCGTTTGGATCCTAGGTCACTTTTGTGGGACAATGTCGCTTATCAAATTCGTCCACCTTTTTCAACAACAGCGATCCTCGCGAGGGATATTCTTGCGTCAGGGAGGCGTGCGATAGAATAACAATAGATAGAATAAATCTCAATAACAAAAGGAGGGCATTATGTCCTTTGTCTGATCAACATGGCACGCCGCATTGAGAAAACATTTCGGCGTTCCGATGTCCACTGGACTACAGGCGTCGCATTTTGGGGAATCAACATTGGCTCAGAAAAATGGTCCTAGGATCCAAACGCCTTACTCAAAATCGATGAACAGGGTACCATTTTGTTGTTAAAAGAATGTTTTAACTGATGATTTACACATCAAGACCATTTTGCCGATGATATTGAAGAAATCAACAATGGCAGGTGTTGCATTCTCTTTTGGCCATCCTGTATAATGTGACGTATATACTTTTCGCCTTTAATGTGAGGTCAGCAAGGGGTCATGTATGAAATATATCATGCAGCTGGAAGCTGAGGTTGATTCTAATATTTGATATCATTTTGGGGAGTTTTCATCACGAATAGCTCAAGATATAACAAATTATTTTCATATTAATTCTTTATTTTCGATATTTCTGGTGAAGTGTTCCTATAAGTTTAAGGGCCTATATCTTTTAAGTGATACCACAATTTGACTATACACAGTACCTAGGGTTGTTCTTTAGGGTCTATTCTACCATCCTATCGGGTCAGAATTGAGATGTAAAGTGGGTTGCACGAAAGTCACTTCCCAGGCCGTTTTTTACCTATACAGTGTGTCTAAAAAAAATGTGCAAGTGAAAGTCGCCCTCTATATCATTTAGAAATACTCTGGTGACATTGTGTTTACATCAACGTCAAGAACTTAGTCTTACTGAAAACGTTAGTTTTGTTCAATTTGCTCGTTTTAATCTTGAAATATGTTTATTTAGATAAGATAGGATGAAATCACAATTGTACCACTTCCCTACAGTCCCTTTAGAAATGACACAATTGCGATTTCATCCTTTTGTTGTTCACAAGATATCTCGAGATTAAAACAAGCAAATTGAACAAAACAAATGACATTTAAAAGCTGAGAGGTTGCCCATGACGTTGATGTAAGTATCATGTTACAAGAGTATTTTCTAATTGCAAAAGAGGGTGCTTTTTATTTGATTACTTTTTACGAGTTTTTGAGACATGCCGCAGAACTTCTCAAAAAATGAACAAGAAAAAGCGCCCTCTTTGAATTAGAATATACTGCTATGGCACATGTTTACGTTGACATCAAGGGCCAAGTCTTCCTTGTTTTGATCTGGAGATATCTTGTAAGCAACAAAAGGGTGGAATCACAATTGTGTCACTTTTACGGGAAGAGGGCCTGATGCTATCATTGACTGTAGTAAAAGTGGCACATTTGTGATTATATCTTTTCGTTGTTAACTGAACATATCTCAGGATGAAAATAACTGAACAGAACAAACGGCATTTGAAAGGTAAGACTAGGCCCTTGATGGTGATGTAAGCATCACGTCACGAAGCTGTTGTTCTCATTGCAAAAAAGGCCAATAAAACAGCAAGACAATCTACCGAAACTAACAAACTCACCAATACTTTGTACAAACACGGTAAAAGGCTAGGATAAGATAATTATAATTTCCTTTTTGTTTTGAGAAAGAAAATGGACCACACAATTGAATCAATGCAGTAATTGTGGACGTCTATTTTAATTTGTTTCTTAGGTGTTCATTACACTCTCTACGAATCAGAACTAATATACGTATAATTATATCATAGGGGTTCATTAGAAGTTCATGGACTTTGTGTAAAGTATAGGACTAGTGAGTTTATAGGAAATATAAATATTATAGTATTCAAGGAAACAAATTTGACAATGACCTGGAGCGAATTAAATCACTAGAACCAGTATCTTTCTCAGCTCGATCTGGTAACATATATCTATTTATATATTGGTAACCAAAGAGGAGGTCAGGCTTTTACTACAAAATTAAGTAAAAATAAAAAAATAATCGTCCTTGATATCAGTTAAAGGCAAGGCACACCCTGAAGTCAAGTTGGTTTTAATAAAAGCAGAATAATGAGAGAGATATATTAATGAAAATTTGGCGAACCTCCACTTGGCGCACATCAACCAAATAATAACAGAGTTATGGAATTTTTAAGTTTTAAATTTGTGACTTCACATGCGAGTAGCTCTCTACATGTCACGTATAATAAATTCCGTAAATTCCAGTGCCGTTTTCTCCGAAATTTAAAAATGATTCTATCTGTGCTGATCAAAAATATTATTTCATGCAAGCTTCTATGAAAAAAAAACCCAATTCAATTATCATGAACCATTAACAAGTGGCAAGTTATGGGATTTATATTACATAACATATGGGGAGCTGCTCGCATGTGACGTCAAAATGACAATTTTGAAACTTCATGACAATGTTCTTCTTTCGCGGATTTTCGGCAAACTTTCATTAATTTGTTTCTATCTGTTTTCTTCTTTTATTGAAACCAATTCAATTCAATTTAGATGTTATTGCAAGAATATAAAATCAAACAAAAAGTCCCAGGATTAAAAATGAATGATCTACAACAATAGATATACATATACAACATATAAATAACATACATTAAATAATAATGCATGCATTACTCAATTTGTCGTCAGGGTGAACTTTGCCTTTGAGGGTCATGATTCGAGGATGTCAGTCCGTCCCACCGTGCGTGCGAGCGTCCCTCCGTCCATTCTGGTCGTCCGTTGATCCGCCCGTCCAGTACAGTTGATCGTTACCGCGACAACTCAAGAACCCATGATCCGATTTTGATGACACTGGGGTCAAGTGTTGAGTTTACCTTCACCTGCAGCTGTGTTGTATCCGAGGCTGGTCTCGAGGTCAACTTCCGGTGCCCCGCTCGTACAAGTAATGGGTGTATTATACTGGCAGTAATATATTTCCTCGGGACGAACCTACGATAGATAATTTCCACTATACTTTCAAACTTAAAAGACAAGTTTAGTTTTGGCGATTTTTTTTTTATTTTAAATGTTAACGCCCAAGGGTCATATCACACCAATAACAGATTTTGAATGTCGTTAGTTGTTTTTTTTAATTACTTAAAAAAGGGTCTATGGGGGACCACGAGATTTTCGACTATATTTTACATTATGGCATCAAAATGGTTAATAAGGTATTAAGGTTATCTGAATAAAACCTCATCAAGTATCTTGGCGTTTGGATAGATGAATGTCTGACCTGGCAAAAATAAATTGAGGAAGCTAGTAAAACAGATTTAATCTAGATTGTAATTACCAGGGCGGTTAAATACGAAACTCCTCGCTAATTCGCTTACATTGCCCAACTTCGACCATTGCAGTTATGCATGTACTAATTGCTCCCAAACCCTGAAAGATAACTTAAATAAAATACACACAAAAATGGCCCCTCTGATTCTTAATAGAAGTCTTTCCAAACCATCAAAACCGTTTGACGGTAAATATGAAATCGAATTACGATGTTAGTGTGAATTAACACCCCACCCCCATAAGGAGGCGAAGAAATGTATAAAATTTATGTTCCAGCCCCACTGTCGTGGGTGCGCCTGCATTTGATAATCTCTCCGCCTTATAGGGGAATTTGTTATTCTCCAATAATAAACTCCATTAGGACGTCATTATAGAAAGACCCCTTCCACTGAAAATGCATGCGATATAGTGTATGTTGCAATACTTTTGAGTAGGGAGAGTACTTACCTTTTGTTAGCAAAAGCTCATTTATATGTATTTACACGATTATATTTACATCTGCTTGTTATTGTTAATCATTCATTGATAATTATAATTTTATTTTCCAATGAACAAAGTGGAAGTTTACTAGCTATAAAAGCCTATTATAGTATTTCTTGCGATTATATTGTAATATTCTATGAGGGATTATTATTTGAATGTGTACGGTCTTTCTTTTTTGTGTACATGTATGCATATCGGTGATGCAGGGCCCCTAAGAATAACGGTATTAAACTACTGATGGGGCCACCCTGCTAAAACTAAAGCTTAATAAATAATTGAACACAGAATCAGGCGCCTCTAATTTTTTTAGAGTTTTAAAAAACTTCTTAAAATAAACTTTAAACTACTTTGAAATCAATTTTCCATGCTGAACTGCAAAGATCAAGTGGAGTTATTCAGTAAAGCTGAAATTAGGTCGTATATCTATTTAGAAATGCAATTTCCTGCCTTGCTTATGAATCGTACAAAGTCTTGTAAAGTGCATTCTACCAATCCCGTGAGTACCTAGGTGAACAAAACGTATGGAAAGGTCGTGCTTTGGGGCAGCCTCTGTCTTGGAAGACGTGGTCTCAGAAACAACACTGGCCTTACCCTTTTACAAACCCATAACATGAGATAGATGTATGCAATCAACACGGCTATGACCTTAAAAGCGAAAAGATGTACCCAATTGGCACCGGTTAAATTATTTCAAATCAACAACAGCAACAGAATCTCATAAGTTCCATTTACTAGAGTTGTACATAGCTCAACCCTGAGAGGGATTTTCATAATTTTCCTAAATTGGCACTTCTGAATGTATAAATGAAATAATTAGTGCCACTTCCATGAAAAAATTCAAGTTATTTTTAACAATTTTGTTTCAAAACAATTGCAAGATGTGTTCTCTTATTTGAACCCTCCCTCTTGTCTTAGAATATAACTTCCTTTGAAGCACGCCCCGTATCATGAAATTTAACATTTACAGTTGTGAGGGTACCATACCCTCTCTACTCAAAAGTATTGCAACGTACAAAATAACGCATACATTCCACGTTGCAGGGGTCTTTCAAAAATGATGTTCTTACTCCGTTTATTATTGGAAAATTACATTTTTTTTTTTAATAAATCAACGAATATACTTTCTCGTTCCTTCTCCAAGGCGGAGAGATTATCAAATTCAAACGCGCCCTCGACAGAGGGGATGTTACACAAATTGTAACCCCTTTTTTGCTCCCCGCAGGGGTGGGGTGTTAATTAACACTAGCATCGTAATTCGGTTTCAGATTACCAATGAAACGGTTTTAATGGTTTGGAAAGACATCCAGCAAACAAAAAATGTTACTATGATCCTATGAAGGGGTCTCAGCGAGAAGACCACGCTCATCGAAGACGAAAGTGACCTGTTATCTTCATAAGACAGTGACAAGGAGGATAAGGCTACTTATAAAAGATGATGGCCTTTTCTTCGCATCATTATATCCAGTGTACAGAGAAGTCTCATGACAGTAATTTTTAAGATGTTTACAATAGTAAACTGCCTTCAGAATAGAACAAGAGTAAGAAATTATATCTTGAAGAGGTCTTGTTTAAAATGTGGCGCGTTTCCTCCTTACCACTGTCTTATGAAGATAGGAGGTCACTTTCGTCTTCGAGGGGCGTGGTCTTCTTTCTGAGACCCCTTCAGAGGATCATAGTGACATTTTTTGTTTGCTGGAAGTCTTTCCAAACCATTAAAACCGTTTTGGTAATCTGAAACCGAATTAGATTGCTAGTGTTAATTAACACCCCACCCCTACGTGGAGCAAAAAAAAAAAGGGTTACAATTTATGTTTCATCCCCTCTGTCGTGGGCGCGCTTGCATTTGATAATCTCTCCGCCTTGGAGAAGGAACGAGAAAGTATATTAATTGATTTACTTTAAAAAAAAAATGTAATTTTTCAATAATAAACAGAGTTAGGACATCATTTTAGAAAGACCCCTTCAACGTAAAATGTATACGTTATATTGTATGTTGCAATACTTTTGAGTAGGGAGGGTACTTCCCGATATGTTACAGTGTCGATGTGGCCTTTGATTCAACTAATGACCCTAATGTTTCCCCCTTTTCGGTCAAATGCTATAAATCACATAAATATCAGTTTTATTCCTACAGAAAAAATCAAAAGCCTCACCGTAGTTTTCTTTTATACCATAACACAGTTAGAAACCATAATCAAAGTCATAACAGGAAACCCAGTGTCTGGAAATGATGTACGAGGTGTTTTGTATTCAATGAGTCAGCTGCAAGACGCTTTCATACAAAACGGTACACGTAACATCAGGAATAAACAACTTCTGATTTGATTCTGTTTGACTGGCTCTGTTTGATGGTCGCCATATCTCTGAACTCACTGGACATATTTTGCCGTAAGTGGCGGTATACCACATTACTGTGACGCTACATTGACTTGTCTGCTTTGACGTGGTCATATTTGACAATTTTCTTCGATTATTTGGTTACCCATGGTTGTATGCAAGGGGGTCGTAAATTTTCTACGCCCCACCCCCCCAAAAAAATAAACGGTCCACATTTCTTTTAAAGACATTTTATTTGGCCTTTTGATATGTTGTCGTTATTTCATTGTGACAATGTCCAAACAGCATGATCAGGACCTAACCAGATCTGATAGTTTTCACATCTTGCCGTAATTTCAATGTACAGAAGGTCCCACAAATTATGATCATGAACCCCCCCCCCCAAAAAAAAAAAAAAAATAATAAAAAAAAACTAAATAAATGAAATAAATAAATAAATAAAATATAAAAATAATAATAATAAATAAATAAATAAATAAACAAAAATAAATAAATAAATATAAAATAAAAACAGTAAAATAATAATAAAATAATGATAATCTTGATACACCCTTTTTATGGAACTAATTTAAGCTGTAGTTACTGAGACTATTGCTTGTCAAAATGGACTGCCATCTGTCGTTACACTTAAAATGAGTGCTTAATAAAACTGTTGACGACCTGCCGATATTTCAGAGCATTAGCAGCCATCTATTGGGACGTACCTGCTGGTAGGCATCAGCTTCATATTGGACAAGATAGCAAACGTATTTCTTCAAACCTGTACTACTAATATTCAACTCAAAAGTGTACATTAGCTGGACTGTCCCTGTATAGGCCTATTGTGTAGGTGTCCTGCGAATGTCCCAACTGTCCCGCTATTGAGACGGAATAAACCTAATTGCTGTGTGTCCAGGTAATGTACCCTTTAGTGATTAATTCCAATAGTAATGTTTTATGTGTTAAGTTTTTAACTCATTGTGTATCAAAGAGTTGTACATAATCCCGATCCCCCTTTAAAAAAATACTGGTGGTAGCAATCTCATTTAATATCCGTCATTGCAGTAAAGTTGCTTAAGGTTATAATATTTATGTTTCTTTCAAACTCAGTTGTGTGAGCAGCTATACATTTATCGATGGCGTTGTACCCTCGTCGGTTGCCCGGCAGAAAGGCCCTAGCATATGTTCCCGGCAGAAGGGCCTTAACAATATTGCATCTGACTTGAAAACCACCCGCCTTTTCACAGGAAATCAAAGTAGTACTCTTTGTCAGTTTGTTAAGTGGAGAATATCAAATGAGGCGATATTTCTCAAATTATAACAAAATTACTGTTAAGGCCCTTCTGTCGGGACATGCGCCAGGGCCATCTGCCAGACGACGTTAATGTACAAAACACATTCATGAAAGTGTCATATTTTCAGTGGACACGGGTGGAAGCAAAGACGCTAATCCTTTTCGAGCAGTATTGATAATGATCGCGGATCCACGCCAAGATTTACCTGAACATGACTGCCTACACAATCGTGGAAAAATAGACTTTACATACGAATATAAAAACTTAGAAATTTAAATTTAAAAAAAAGATCACTATTGGCTTTATGACAAAAAATGTTAAATTTGGAATTTATTGTAGCTTTAAAAGTTATCAGTCACAGGGAGAACAGAAAAAAGAGTTTGAAAAAAAAAATCTCTGGGCTCTCTGCCTTCATCACAACGTTCGAATGGGCGCCATCTGTCGACAACATGACGCATTTTTTCCTTTTTTTTTTTTGCAAAAGGACTGATAAAACTATTAATGGTATACTATTTATAAGAGTACAACGATAATTGAAAGAAGATAAGACGGACAAGAAGGAGATGGAAAGAGCAGGGAGTTTGGAGCATTTTTCTAGAAAATAACATGTAATCCCAATCAGAAGTCAAGCCATTTCGTGGTAAATTTTGAATCGGGTGATATGAACTAAAATTTTGGGTGTCAACGCAGTCGCCAAGTTATATGAAGCAAATAGAAAATTAAACAAACTTATAACAACTTACCTAAAAACTGTATGACCTTACAAACAGAAGCAAAAGTACATCGATCGCCTTTACTTGACAGGATCAACTGGGACAGATACCCCCATCCCCCCCCCCCCGAAAAAACTGAAGTTTCCTACATACAGAGGGTTCGATAGACTCAGGGTATAATAACCAGATGATTTGTGTGGTCACAATATGAGGTGGGTCGTAATCATAATTTTTTGGGACCTTTTCACATCTGTTATAGTAGCAACGCTTCTTTCTGGCGGGGTCCTGAATTTAATTTCTTTCGACGTTTCAAAATAAAATGTCAGCAAGAACACCTGATCAATTAATGCTCTCTTTATGAAAAAAAGACCATGAAAAAAGGACTTCGGAAATATGTGGACCGATTAAATTGGTTTTTTTTTTGGGGGGGGAGGGGTCATGTGTGCATCCGTTCTTGATGACGTAGTGTATCTCTGTTACGTACATATTTCAGCAACACGTAGTTTTCATTAATCTGTGTTTTGTATATTTGCAGAGATACACCAAAGATGTTTAATCTGCTTGCTAACGTGATTGTTGTAGTAACATTAATGGAAGTCTCCGCTATTCCATCTGAAGATGAACGTAGGTATATCAGTGTCAATGCAACGGAAAGGGTTGATCATCGCAGTGTAAAGTGATAAGAGAGTACAAGTAAACTTTCATGTGCTCCCATGTAAGTGCCCCAGTGACACTGTACTTCACATACATACCGAATACATAACGGGAGGCATACCCCCACGTCATTAAATTGGGGATCGGCTTATTCCCCAGGGATCGTCTTATCCTATTACTTATTAAGATAATGCATGATTGCGTCTATGGTGACCAACATTCATTCTCAAAGACAGCAGGGGCGTCGATCCATGTTCCGGATTTGCGGGGGGGGGGAGGGGAGTGAAAAAAAGTCCAAAATTTTCTGCAGAATTTTGCGCGCTTTAATATTATTTTAATGAATATTATTTGTATGCCATGTTTAATGTTTTTATAGTGGTTTCCAATGCTTTTTAAAACATATTTGCATTGCATAT
>JZLH01S0063510.1:93425-105295 GCA_001188425.1 Eucidaris tribuloides | reverse complement strand
TCGAGCTTGTCTTTGCGGAGATATAGCGAATATAGTGTCCGCAGATTTCACTATCCCCAAAGAAAACGGCGAAATTGTTCGAAAAGTCGCCCATTTTTACAGGTGCACTCATATGTAAATTGACCGGCACACATCTTATTCAGATAATTTTGCGCAAATTTATTGTTTAGATCAACTTAGTATTGTCCAGACTAACTATTTGATACGTTTTGGAAGGCCAGTGGCTACAATTTATATCCAGATAAAAAACTTATGACAAGTGTAGCCAAAATTTTCAATTTTTGAAGCAATTTTGCCAGTTAAAACCGCATATTTCAGAATATGCAAATACGATGACGTCATTAACACAAAAATGAAAAATGATGTGAATATACAATTTCATATGGCTATAGAGGATGACAGAATGCACCTTTTCTCCAAGTTTCAGGAGAATTAAAGAAGTTGTTACTGAGATACAGGCAATAATGTCTGCCCAGATTTCAGCGACCCCTAAATCGAGGTAAACTTGTTGAAAAGTTGTGATTTTACATGTGTCCCAATATGTGAAAAGAAAACATAGTCTAAATGAGTTTTTTTCTTGTTAACATCTTTTTTCCATCGAAGGAGTTACCAATGAACAAAATGGCGCCCAAGTAGTAGGATCATAGGGGGGGGGGTGCACGGTAGACCCCTCTGGCCCACGGACTACTGTAAGTAGCAATTTCCTAATTTGGGGGTATCAGATGGTTTGAAAAGTTTCTCTCATTTGATAAATCACATTAATCATGTTTAGGCTCAAATTTTGTCCTTTTTGTACTATTTCGTGCTTCGTTTGGTTCAGATTTAATACTTTTTTATCCTTAGTGTACTTTGTTCTTGTGTTTCAGATTGAATTCACAGTTACATCGTTATTTCATCCATGTTAATCCGAAACATGTTTTTATGACGACCTCTTTGTTTCTTAAAGCGCAAGTTTAGTTTTGGCGATTTTTTTTTTTATTTGAAAGCTTTATGCCCGAAGGTTATATCACACCAATAACAGATTCTGATTGTCTTCCATTTTATTTTAATCCCGAGATTTTTCATAAATAAAAACAAAACAAAACAAAATAAAACAACACCCCCCCCCCAAAAAAAAGAGAGAAAACATTAAGAATCTGCATGGTGTTGGTGTGAGATAACCTTTGCGCATAAAACTTTCAAATGAAAAAAAAAATCGCCAAAGATAAACTTGTGATTTAACTATACGCAATGAGTTGATATACACATGGTTGTGACTCTTTGTGTTATTTAACTTTGTGTTCATTATTGTACAACCCGAAATGAACGTTTTGAGCAAATAAGGTCGAATCAAACATAATTAGAGATTCACTTTATATTAAAAGTCATGTTTCGTCAAAAGAAGTCCTGAAAAAGGTAAAAAAAATAATGTACCGACGTACATAACTTTGTCCTGAA
Organism: Eucidaris tribuloides; assembly: GCA_001188425.1. Taxonomy (NCBI): domain Eukaryota; kingdom Metazoa; phylum Echinodermata; class Echinoidea; order Cidaroida; family Cidaridae; genus Eucidaris; species Eucidaris tribuloides. Next base: position 103,858 of record JZLH01S0063510.1, on the reverse strand, counting down.
TTTGTGGGCGTGGCTTCTTGGCGATTGGCGTTATAATTGATGATTTCCAACAGGAGAGAACCACTCGCTGATCGGGTGACGTTTGAAAGAGTAAACGGACGGCGCCGCAAGTTGCTGAAAGTAAAACTTTCCGCTCACATCATGAGGGCCGCTGACTTTCCGTGGCTTGATAGCGTTGAATCTGTTAAACACTTTTAGTGATAAAGTAATCTTGCAAAGTGTGTAGTTCATCTATAATGGTCGCAGACGAAGTTTCGAAATTGATTAGTCTTAATTCGGCAAAAGAATTGATTTAGCATTTAGTGTATAAGCTCTCTGTTTTTTCATTATCTCGATTCTGAAAAAAAACCCAACTATGTCTCGATTTCTTCATTATAATCAGTCTTGATTTCCACACATTTCAAGCTCCTCTCGGACCATTCGTTTGAAAACATCCTTATAATTTATTTCGAAAATCTAGTTTTGGCTCGTTAACTGATTTATTTTTTTAATGTTTTTGTTTTATTCCTTTCACCTTTTCTAGTTCACCTCTACTGAAAAAAAATACAATGATGAACATATCAGCTTGTCACCACTTCTCTCTAAATAAGGATTGACTTCATTGATGGACATGTCAGTTTGTCATGATCTATAAATAACGTTTCTATTTCGACGTTTGAAGTTAATTCCCCGGAGGGTCGAAATTAACAAGGAGCATGGTTTAAAAGTCCAAAAATCTTCCTGGCATCCCACCAACGGCACAACATGATATTATGCATGCCCTTTATAATATCAGGAAGAAAATTTCTCTAAAATGTTAAAATCGATAATTATCTAAAATCGGAAGAATGCAGTGAGTTAGTTTAGTAGTATTACTTCAGTATCACATATTGCTTTATTTTCTGCCTATAACATTTGTCATATTTCTGAACGCCAAAGGTACAGATTCGTAAATTGTAAATCCATTCCAAATAATCGATCAACACCCATATACTGGAAGGTTTGAAAGTTGACTAAGAAATTTTGGAATTTCTGATATCAATTTAACATCACACGTTGATTATAAATCCAAAGCTTCCTACATTGTATTTTCTTCTTTACACCGGTGTGTTTTTATACACAATGTTATTTTTTTTTAATCAGAGTTAAGGTTACTCATTCAGTCCAAATTATAACCAAAGTTCATTTTTAACTTCCGTAAATTTTACAGAACAGTTTTCTTTATTAATAATGTGTATGTTTTTTTTTTATTTACAATACATATTCATACAGGATAACAACGTAAGATACACAAACTCTTTTTCGTCAAGGTCGTATACGATAACAATTATTGTAAGAAATTAAAACGATCAGAAATACAAAACGATTATTATTATTATTATTATTATTATTATTATTATTGTTATTATTATTATTATTATTATTATTATTATTATTATTATTATTATTATTATTATTATTATCATTGTTGTTTATTGTATGGATTAACAAACGTAAAATTTACAAAGTTTAATTATCATTGGTTGCATTTGTCTTTGACTCAGTGTACAATAAATTATTGGTTAAAACAAACAGACATTTAACTGAGTGTTCTTTTTTTATTGTATTTGTGAACATGTAGCCTTAATAAACGCAACAAAAAAAGGTAACTACCCCCCTTTTCAACATTCCATAACTTTTTAACAAAACAAGTTTGTGCAAAATAATTTGGCAAGAGTGTTTCTACGCTTATTGACGAACTTCTGTGAGAAAATGTGATTGTTCTGTTGGGTCATGCATGAATGAGCATGCATTAAAGGTGAAAATGCCACTTTTCAAAAGTCACATGAGTCATCTCTTATGCCAAAATAATGATAAATAATGACATTTTCCCCTTTATTCATAAAGTGTGCTCATTCAACCACGTCATGGTTCCATCTCTTATGTTCGTACAACACATAAAGATGCATTTTGCGGGAAAAAAATCGGATTTAAATTTTTTCAGTAAATTTAATGAATTTTACAATTTCAAAATCGAGAAAAGGTGGACATTTTTAAATTGCGCTCACCGAAGCGTCAAATGTGCAAAAAGTGTCAAAGGAGGTATGAGAGGATCAAACGATAGATGATTAACATAAATAGCGATTAATCATTCACCAGAACTGTCGAAATCCTGCATCAAAAAACCCCCAAAATGACCCTTGTGACTTTTGAAAAGTGACCTTTTGGCTATAATATGTGCTCACTCATGCATGACTTGACGGACCAATTACATTTTCTCACAGAATTTAGTCAATTAGTGAGGGAACATCCTTGCCAAATTATTGTGCTCAACATCGTTCTTTTTTAAACTTATCGTATTTTGAAAAAGGGGTTAGTTACTTTTTTGTTGTGTTTATTTCAGGTGTTACACATGAATGATCAGGATAAATGAAAGTGCAAACTTACATGTTGTAGGGACTATGTGTATGTGCGTGTATGCGTGTGCCGTATGTGCATTTATGTGCGTGTGTGTGTGTGTGTGTGTGTGTGTGTGTGTGTGTGTGTGTGTGTGTGTGTGTGTGTGTGTGTGTGTGTGTGTGTGTGTGTGTTTGTGGGTGTGTGCGTGTGTGTTCTGGGTATTTAGTGTGGATTTTTTTTATCGATGCAAGGATGACACTTTAGGAAATATTTAACCAACTGGGTTAAAATTGTAGCAAACCATGTATTCACCAGGGATTAGCTCAACGGTTGGTTCAACCAACTTATAACCAACTAAGGTTGATTATAGCATATTTCACAGATTGGGTATTGATTGGCACGTCAAAAACATCTATTATCATCAAATCAGATGAAATCATATCCAATGTGAAACTTTAGATATAAATAGAAAACCTCTGCATAGAGACTTGGGTAACATATTAAGTTTTGGCTCGAATAATCTGGACGTGGTTAAAACTTCATCCTTTTTGCCCATTTGGTCTCAAGGAGGCAAAATTTAACAAATCCGCTGACGTCAAACGTGCACGTGCCGTTCCAAAATGGTCCGACAGCCGAGTTAGCCAAAGTCGCGCAGCGATATCCGTTAGCCAAATCAGCATAGGGCTGCGCTCGTCTTTCTACGGTGCACAGTAACCGCAATTCGCATTTTGAGCAAAATTGAAACTCACAGAAAGAACAACATTCTGGTAACATGTCGTTATTAGTTTTTCTCATTAAACAACAAATTCATGACGTATGGATCTCAGACTTTCAACACACCATATGTAAGTACTAAACTACCGTTTGGTATTGATAATGAAGGGAAGTAATGGACTTGCACATCCCTGCAAATCAATAACCCAATCTTTAAAGCCCAAGTTTAGTTTTGGAGATTGTTTTTTCTAATTTGAAAGCTTTATGCTCAAAATGCCAGCAATAACAGATTCTGAATGTCTTTAGTTTTTTATAATAAGTAAAAAAGATAAGATATCAGATATGTTATGCTGGCATTTTGGGCATAAAGCTTTCAAATAAGAACAAAAATCTCCAAAACTAAACTTGGGCATTAACTATTGGTTGGATAATATAACTAGTTGGGTAATCATGTTGGGCAAATATTTAACCATTAGGTGGTCAATCCCAAATGTTTTGTTAATATACATTAATCGATCAAAGAAGCGATCATAGTAACTGATTTTTTTTGTTGTTTATTGATATGATTTCAATTACGGAATCAATTAACCATGTCCTATAGAAAAATGTAACAGGTACTTTATCTACTCCGTAATTTATGTTTCAAAGCCTACGTGTATATCTGTACTTACCTTTACACGAAATACACTAAACTCCATATACCGGCATTGAATCGATTCTTAAAAAAAAAAAAAAAAACCATTTTGTTGCGAAAATGTTAAATTTAATCGCCTAAATTTGTGTATTTCCTTTAATGACATTTTGAAAATGAGCCCGTAACAAGAAACACAAGCCAAATAAGAAAATATGCGATTTGTCCCCGTATTGGTAATAATATTATGTTCTGGGTGGGTGAGGACGGGGGACATACCGAATAAATTATGTTATTGTTTAATCCAAACTCAGCATTGTTCTTTGTCGGGAAATGAGGGAGGGTATACGTGAACCAAAGTCCCCCAGACCAACTGCGTTTAAAATATCTCCCTTTCTCCCCAACCGGAGATTGAGAATTGTCTGTTATGTCATCATGCAATATTTAAAAATAGATAATGTGTATAGAATAATGTATATTTCAATTAATAAACAATTTGTTCAATACACATTTATTATTCATTTAAAAAAAAATCATAAAAACATGTACCCTTTTCTCAGAATTATATCTTCTGTCTTACAACACATTTAGTCAATTAAGTGTTCAGTTTTTAAAAACCGCATTGTATGAGGGATGTTGAAAGGTACCATATACCTAACGCTATTGTTACAGTTTCAACGAAGGCTTTTACCAAGCTACATGTATACTGATCGCAATAATGCATTTTGGTTAAATGCTATTTTGTGAATAATCGTTTTGTACATTGAAAGAGAATTCAAAACTAATTTTATTGTCAGTATACTTGTCTTTCATGCCATAACACAGTTAGGTGCCATATTTAGGGTGTTTATTTGGCCACTGAAGCACTACTATGTAGATCAGATATCAAAGTTTGACATTTATTTTTCACTGAAGCTCCACAGTCACAAGATGCGGTGCATCCAATATCTGGAAAATGTATAAAATGGTATGTATTTCCATGTAAATGCTTTCAGGAGATAATCATTGGCAAGTTCTGGCTTGTTTAGTTACCACCTAAACCAAACTCTAGTCACTAACACTATTCTGTCCTACTTTGTTCAAAAGGACGCGACTAATAAAGTGTCATATAGACATCAATGTAATTTCCAGGCATGTTGACTTAAATTTCGAGCAACACCGCAAGGTATGGCTGAAAAGCTCAGGTGGTAGACCACTGGACTTGATATCCAGAGGTCGTCGGTTGGAATCCCGCTTCAGCCAAATTTTCTTTGCTGTCTTCATTATTATAGTAATGAATTTGTTTCCCAGTCAGTTTTTTAAATTTAATAATGCACTATTTTCAAAAAAGCTGGTTACCTATTGAGAAATCCCCGCTCTGTCACATTCCGGGTTTAATTAAAATTAGGCGTGATCCCCGGTTTAGGTGCGCATGGACGTACGGCTTCTGACTGGTGCCCCAGCAAAGTAGTTGGTTAACTAGGGATGAGACCCACCGTATAGGGCTGAACACACTGGACTTGATATCCAAAAGTCGTTGGTTCGAATCCCGCTTTAGCCAAATTTTCTTTTCAGCTTTCATTATTTATGAATTTGTTCCAGTCAAATTTCTTTCTATATAATGCATTAAATTTCTTTCGATAGATTTATATTTTTTTCTCTCAAAATTTAGTCGTAAGTTACAGCATTATGACAATGTTTCAAAAATATCAGTAACTCCAAATTGTGGGATTTATCACTTGCTTTCATTCACAAAAGTAGGACATAACAATTAGTCTACATGATAGATGATCAAACTTCTTTAGACGAGTGCTTGTGGACTGAAGGGCGAAACCATTTGTCGTGATTTTCCGTAGTCCCATCAGTGGTATTTTACAATTCCCTATAAATGATGAGTATTTAAACCCGTAAATCAGCTTTGTTATATCCTAACACCATTTCCATGTTTTTGATAAAATTATTGTCGTGACCAAGTACGTTTTATCAGTGTACAAACTACCGCAGACTTTCACTGTGTGCAAAAATACATTACTTGGATGTAATACCACGCCGTCACATCCTCGTTCACAATCTATAGCGATCGAGTGTTTGTCTACTTATGCAGTTACAATGCTTCTGTGAATCCACGGATGTTTGAATACTGAATAGGAACTTCGGTGAGGCGCAACTATTTTATAAATGACGGAGGACTGTGTGAATGGCTTTTGTTAAATTCATTAAAAAGACTACCTTCATCTGTGCATTCTGATGCGCATAATAGGCCCTATAGGGCCACGGGCCTTAAGGATATTAATAACATAGGCTGGAAATGCTGATCTAGTAACTAATGTTCGTGTCTGTGAAATCGCTATTAAGGTTGATTCCGTCTTCTATGGACACTAACGGATGGGACTGAGAACTTTCCTCACTACACACTAAAAACTGAAGGGTGCAAACGACATATTTTGGACTTAAGAGGGCGTTCTTTTGCACCCCATGACGTAGTTTGCACCCTATTGGGTGCAGCCTGGAAACTGGGGAGCTAACTTGCACACATGGCCATCAGGGGGTGCACAGTATGCACCCCCTAATATCGGTCCTAGTCTCGACGCTGGCTGTCTGGCCATGTTAGGATTACACTTTAGCATTCAAACTAAGATTTTTTTTTTCTCCTTGATATTTTTTAATTTGTTACTGCATAAGCAAATGATATAAATAAGTGATTTATCCCGTTAACGTCGATGATGGTGAAGTTATTGAAAAAAATATCAAATGACATGAAAATAAGTGGCTGTATGATTTAGGCTAATGATTGCGGTAGGCTATCCGTGATTCGTGAATGTGTTGAACACTAATTTTAATTTGAGCGGTATTTTCATTATTTTGTTACCAAGGACGCTTTATTTTTACATTTGATTCAGTTTATTTCAATGTTTTTACAGATGAAAAGTAGATAAAACGTTCACTAATATGGGACTAATAACGAAATTTTCCACAGTGGTTGCTGATGAAAAGAATCTGCAGTGACAGCTCGCAGCTCAGCACGGAGACAGTGGCCGTGATTGGCGCGCCCAGTATGTGCACATGTTGTTACGTAAGCTCTTTGTCTCGCTCGCACCGTTCAAAAAACGCGGTCTCGATCATATTGGCGTTCCTTTGTCCTCGCGTACTGTTGTCGTGGAGCTGCTGTTTTTCGTCTCGTTGATATTCAAGGTTTTTATAGTATATCTTTTAACAGCATGATTAAAATTTTCTCTCTCACTGTAAAATGTGTAACGTTTGATCTAACTGCCCTTGAAGCACTAATGTTGTAACTTAGATATCAAATTAATTGTCGTTACTACGGGAGAATTCTTACATTCGTCCTCAGTCCCAGATAGTGGTTTCTGTGTAGGTGACTGTGAGTGTTATATTAGTGCGAGGTTAATCGAAGTAAAGCACCAGCAATATTAAACTGTAGACTAAGTGTAGATCTATATACATATATTCCAAAGCTTGGCAAACCTGAGTACTTCAGGGGACCGGGCAATGTATATACCGTTCAAAATCATTCTCAACATGTTCTCACATATCGGCTCTCTCAGATGCTTGTTCATTTAATGAAAATAACGTACATTTTGGACGAAAGTATTGGCCAAAATGATTACCGGTCTGGCGGTCAGCGATGGTTCGTATACGGCGCTTCGGTCTTTCGCTGCGTGCGCCAAGTAGCGATGCAACAGAAGCTGTGCACTCGAACCCGTCCGACAATTCGACGGAATACTCAACCTCTCTACCCTTGGCGTTGATCACCGCCACCGAGCGAGTCTTACTAGAGGGTCGGTTATCCCATGGTCGGTTGTTTGAGGATCGAGTTGTCACAAGTCTGTGGACACTACTTGGTGCAGCGCGAGATGGGCGTATAGAACATCGCTGACCGGTCGATCATTTGGCCAATATTTTCGGTCAAGTTGGTATGGTTATTTTCATAAATGACAAGCATTGGAGAGAGCTGATATGTGAGAAAGTTGTTGTCCAGAATGATTTTGAACGGTATTGCGCGAGCTTATATTGTACTACAACTACATTGCCCGGTCCCCTAAAATACAGGTTTGCCAAAGCTTTAATACCGTAGACCTTTATAGACTCTAAGCTTTTCTTGATGACTTGCCTTTGTCAAATTGACGTGAAATTTGTGTAGATCTATGTGAAAGATCTGTTGGTTGTGATTGTGTTTAGCACTTTTATATTTACTTAACATTGAAAGGACGCCTGTGTCTGATCTTGTAGGCCTATGTGGTAGATTCTGCTATTGGATGATGTCCGATTCCAAAACGGAGCTCCAACATTTCATTATTTTTTTTTTACTGACATTCGTCATGATAGCAACACACTAACACAGGCACAGCTTGCATGCATCGTATGCGGCAAGGGCTGATGCAGACATCGTCTAGCTGTGAATGTGTTTGTTTGGCCTATGTGTATGTGTATCGGACATCATCGGATGATCTCTACTAGACATTTTACATGTTTTACAGACCTGTGAAATATATCTATCAAGATCATATTGATTGAGAAGAGCTCATACAAAGGCCTTAAGACTTTTGTTCTATTCATTCTATAGCCACACGGTAGTTTATGTATAAATTATTTGTGTCTTGTAATTTATTCTCTTACAGTGTGAGAGCTTATCGATCTGCTCTGTGTCAACGTCAGGCTGACTGACCTCAAATGATGGTCTACAGTAGCTATGCTACGTATACCGCCTGTACTGCATTGCAGTGAAGAATAGTCACTTGGGTTCCAGACACTGTGAGGAAATGCTGTGGATCACGGAAAAAAATGTCCATATGAACGGTAAGATGTGTAGTTCTGCTTTATATTTGTGGGCATATATATACAGTACGCGCTGTGTTAATGTACTGTTTACTTAAAGCCCAAGTTTAGTTCTTTCTGATGAAGTATAATTCAAATAAGTAACCTTAACACCTTTTCAACCCTTTGGATGCTATAATGTAAAATATAGTCGAAAATCTCAGCCCCCAGAGATTTTCGCCCCTCCCCCTCCATTATATTTCATTAATTAATAATAATAATAATAAAAACCACTCAGAATCTATTATTGGTGTGTTATGACCTTTAAGCATAAAGCTTTCAAATTAAAAAAATCTCCAAAACTAAACTTGGGCTTTAAGTGTATGTAATTATGTATTTATAATAACTATTAGGCTTAATCATGATTTCCAAAATGGATGAAGCATACAAATGAATGAACCAAAATACTCATTTCATATTTCCTTTTTTTTCGAATTTTACATCTCGCACTGTAGTGTTGATAAATATGCCAACAATCTGCCCAACAGTGATTATAACACACATTTGGTGCAAATAGCATGGAATAGTACAATATTTGTGATATTATTCACAGAACTCAAAATCAGAGATTTAGGTTAAAGTGTTTCTTTGCTTGTGTCTTGAAATGTTATTTTTTATTTTTTTTTAGATGGATTAAAACTAAGCCCAGAAAGAAATATGTTATTATAGTTCTTTCTTTGAGTTTGATAAAGTTTGTAAACATGTACATTTATTGCGTAGACTTGACTTTATCATATCATATAGCATTTTTCCAGTTTTTGACAAGTTTCGATTAAATTTCATTTTTCTTGTAAGCTGCACATTGAGAGCTCTACGAGTTACATGACAGCAAAATGTTCACAAAGCTCTTCTGAAGGAGGTCGGTTAACTGGCCTGTAAATCGGTGCTGGATCTGTACAGAAGTGAAATGGAAAATGCAATTGCTGCCAGGGAACAAGGTATTCATCAAATAGTCTGGATTTTTTTGTGTGTGTTTGTTTTTCGGGGGTTGTGAGGTTAATTGCATTGCTTGTGTTTTGGGTAAAAAGGGGGGGGGGGCTGGCATATTGTGGAAATGCTAATCATGCTTATTCTAAATTTTACGTTTTAAAAGATCTGGGCTACATGTATTTCTGGTCTTGCTATTTGGAGGGGGGGGGTATGCCCACCCCGTCAGGTCTTTCCCGCGGATCCATGAAAATTTGCATGCGCATAGAGCTGGATGTAACTTGTAAGACTGTATAGTTAGAATCTCAAAAAAATCTAACTCTTTTACTTTTAAATAATTATTCAAATTTAGGCATATTCATATATTGTTTATAACTCACTGAAATTAGCTTCTTGGATGCTAAGTTTTGGTGATATTATTCTTTCTGATATTCCTGACAATTAATTCTTTAAAAAACTTGCCAAATCAGAATGAGTTTATGTATTTTATTGTTTTTAATTGGTTTTAATTGCAGTAATCAACCACTGTAACATCAGTGACTTTGTTTGAGACTACATGTTTGTTTATAGGGATTTATTTTCTCTTTTCCCTTCTTTTTCTCTCATACATGTATCCGTTAACAGGAGCCAGTTCTACCAATGCCCATGCTGGTTATCAAGGGTGGTCCTTTTATGTACTCTGCAGATACACTACGGTATATGGATGTTTGTTATGTGCACCACCAGCAATCAACCATTGAGACTAGCTGCAACAGTTACATGTTATGTTTTGCAGGTAGACTACCCATGCTGTGGTAAGGAAAGTTGTATTCAATACTACCTGGTACAGTTCGATTTTTCCCAGGCCTTTCAGCACTTTAAGTGTGCTACTAAAGTCAAGAATGCCCCAAGAACCAACTTAATTGACACATGTACCAATATACATGTAAACATTTACTACTGTATTCAGGCTGGAAGGAATTGTTTTGAATGTTTGCATTACAAGAAACAA
>JZLH01S0063510.1:80354-93375 GCA_001188425.1 Eucidaris tribuloides | reverse complement strand
CTGTGGTAAGGAAAGTTGTATTCAACACTACCTTGTACAGTTCGATTTTTCCCAGGCCTTTCAGCACTTTAAGTGTGCTACTAAAGTCAAGAATGCCCCAAGAACCAACTTAATTGACACATGCACCAATATACATGTAAACATTTACTACTGTATTCAGGCTGGGAGGAATTGTTTTGAATGTTTGCATTACAAGAAACAAGCATATTTTCCATCAGTTTTTAATATAAGTATTCTTAAAAGGAAAGGCTTCTTTAAATCTTGACATTTCTTTTAAATGTAGAAATGTTTTCATTTTTATTTTCTGTTCCATGTATGTACATGTATTTCTTTCTGATCTGAATAGCATCAATGGTAATTAAGATATTCTTAATTTTATTGTGAAAAAAATACACGTTTTATACAACAGCTGGTACCATTTCAGAAGTTGTACTTGTTACTTTTTGCTGACAACTCTACCATCTTCAAATTACACTGTTACTTTTTTGCTGACAACAAAGTGCCTGAACCATACTCCTCACATATATGCGAATTTAAGCCCAAGTTTAGTTGGGGCATTTTTTTTATTTAAAAGCTGCCATACACTACAAGTCATATCACAAGCAGAGTCTGCTCTTTCTGATGAGGGACATGCATATACTCATATAACCTAGCCACTGTCATACTAACCTTTGAATGTTAAATGTGAAATATAGTCGAAAATCTCGGACGCGTCAACCCCCCCGCCCCCCCAGCGATTCATTAATATGAAAATAATTAAAAAAAAAAAAAGACATTCAGCAATCTGTCTATTTGTGTGATATGACCTTTGGTGCATAAAGCTTAAAGAAATTGTTTTCATTGTCATAAGATGACACTGTCATTCTCTTGAAATTAAATCATCTAAAGTTCAGACTCAAGCCTGAAGAAAATTTGTGTATTTCTACCTATGCCACGGAATATTATTCAATAACTTTCATTTGAATTTATTGACAAGAAACCACTAGTATGCCACATAATATATGCCATAAAGTATTCCAGTACCGGGTTGTAAAATTCACAATGATGCTAATTATAACTACCACTAATGTAATTGGTGAAGCAAAATCTTGTTATGTCGAAAATAGGCATGTATTCATGTGTTTCCTGTTTTATACAATCGCGATTTAGTAGGTTTAACGAAGCTAATCATCTGTCTCAAGGAGTTCATTAATGAAGAGTCTACTGTTAAAATTTTACCTAATGTAGTTTAGGGTGTTGTAGTTAGCTTGTCTTTACTTTGTCTTTGTTTTTGTTTTTACTCAACATGACATCATACAATGTAATACATTACAATGTATATTTATAACTGGCATTGCAGAAAGTTCATTGTGATATGCGTAACTATAGATTTTTTTTTTATTATTATTATTTAACAGAATGGAAAGGCACATTCCTCAATTGCCAAGGAATGAGAATGCATAAGTTGTAGCAAATGCAATCAGGTAGACACTTTAAGAGTTCTGTCACTTAAGTATTTATTGCCTGCACAGTCTGTATTGCCTTGTACTCTCAGCTTTACATTCCAAATGTTTTATTCAAATATTTAAAGCTTACTTGTAGTAAATGAGTAATTAAAGCTATATGTACAATGCTGAAGAAGGAAGAAATCAGTTTATAAAACTTATCTTTATTGACATTGTTAACATTCACTGCAACTGTACGGTTCATTACCTAAGTGCAATAATTTATCTCGGCAATTATCTTGACTGCAGCGCTTCCATGAATCATTGTTTTAGCCAGTTTTAAGCGCCTTCACTGTGTGTGTATGAAATATTCAGTGGATTATTTGGAATGTATAATATTTATACATGTATAGTATATACAGGGTAGTATCTTCTTAACGTGCCATGGAAATTACAAGCTCTATGGGACATTGGTCTAGCAATATGTGGGTGCTGTCGACACATTAAGAGAATATATAAGATCTCAAACTTTGTTATAAAAACATGACAACATTTCATCATGTTAAAAATTAAACTTTTGATACACTACATGCTAATCGTCGAACACTGATTGTCGTTTCTCAAAATCTCGCACTATATCTGTGCATTATTTCGTAATTTACTATATCCACTGTACATATTTCATTTACAATTTGTGCTGCAAAAGTATTTGTTTCTGTCTGCATGCTGTAGCTGTTTGAAGTGATGTGAGTGTGTAGTGCCTGTAAATGGTGAATAGCGCAATTGGCATCCACTGAGTGCAAAAAGTTGCGCTTGTAGGGTACAATGTTGCACCCCATGGGTAAATGATCTAAAAAGGGTGTAGATTGTATGCTTAAAAGGGTGCAATATTTCACCCCATGGGTGCAATTTTGAACCATGTGGGTCAGGACTGAAAAAAAGAGTGCAAATGTACCCACTGGGTGCAGATGTGATATCCTTTTTTGATATAATTTCGCAAGTATTTACCTTTAATTATAAGAAATTTCATACGTCCTAAAGCTCCAAAATGTGGTTGTGTTTTGTCAGATTTTTTTTCACTTTCCGACATTCGATACAGTCAGCCATAGAGTGTTAGAATCTTTTCTGACAATAATACGGTTGCCTAGATTTAACAAGTCTGTTATAGTTCGTCACAACTACCTAATACTGAAGTATCGGCAAGAAATCCCCGTCCGTAGTAACCAGGTGTTGCCGTCCTAACACATACAACGTCAGTCCTCCACGTGATGAGCAATGTGATATATCTTAACATCTACGTTCCACCAAGTTCCGAGATTTTTTGTAGCTGTAGACGTGGATGGTCATCAGACCTTAACACATATTCCCAGCTTGTGCTGTATGTACGTTTCCTCAAAGTCAGGTCGAACCTGCTTACCTGAACTTATTGTTGCACCATCACCAATTACACGTAGTGAGGTTATAAATAGTCGCTCTCCTCGTATCTGTCGACTAACTACACCGTGTATTTAATCAAGTTATCGCACTCTTTATGCGTATTGACCTTCTGGTAGATGAGGGATTTCATATATGAATAGAAGAACGAACCCAGGTCCATTTTTGAAAAGTCTGTCCTTTTCTTGCCAACTATGAAAACCAAAAATGACACTTGTAATTAACCAAATGCATACTAAGGGTATTTGTAACTAGATATCTAAAATTGTGTATCTAGAAAATTTGGATGAATATTGTCAATTTGGTTTTCATGTGGACAATAAAGATGTATCGCCCATAATGTGACTGGGTCGTTCTTATATTCATATGTTCAATATCTTTCATTGTCATTTGAATATGTTTTTCATGATGGCCGTTATTATTAACAGTGGCAGCCCGAATAAACCACTTTAAGGATTCAATTACAATTTCGGTGTCATCGGACAGTACCAAGTCATTTCAGTTGACAGTGCTTCAGTTCAAAACTCTTTCATATCATAACACATGCTAACTTTGAATATATTATGGTCAGCAGAGGAATAATAGATATAAATAATTGTACTGATAATATGTTCCGTATTTCTTAATAATAATAACTAATAATAATAAGAAACGTTTTTGTATAGCGCATAATACATAGGCAAAATAGCATGTTCTCTAAGCGCTTTTTAACAAAAGGAGTGGAGATGATGCACTGGGTTCGGAATTATTGTACAAAATGCTAATATGAGTGTGTTTTCAAACTATTTCTGAACTGTTCGTAATGTTTGTATATTCCTAAGATGTTCCGGTATATTATTCCATAAAAGGCAGCTGCTATAAAATGATCTCTCCACTTATGATCTTTGTTACAGTATGTGACTGAAATAATGACTTTTTTAGCTTGAACGGAGATTCTTTCTTGAGTTCGTATTGGTGTTAACTAATCGATGAGATACAATGAGGCAAACGTGTAAAGAAACATTGTAGCGCTATAAAAGTACTAATATATTTATCGGATTGATAGGTAGCCAATGTAAGTTTTTAAGACTGGAGAAATTGTTCAATGTTTCTGTTTGTGTAAACGAGTCGCAGCTGTGAATTTTTGAATCAGCTGTAATTATAAATTTACGAGACGGAAGACCAAAAGCAAACTATTACAAAAATCAAAATGGCAGCATAACAAAAGCATGAATTAGGCGCTCAGTAGTTGTCTTGTCCAAAAAAGTGCGATATTACCTATTTTTATCAGTCCGAATGATGCTGAGGACATTTTTTGTGGGAAAAAATTTTCAAAACGTGAATTTTCACAAAAGTAACCCCCTAAATTTTTACATGTCTGGTTTCATGACACGAGTGCATCTAAATCTAGTGTCAGTGTTGGATTACTTATTTGTAGGCGAGAATAAAACCTGAAGAAATTCAGTCTTGGTATTGTTGAGTTTCAACCATTTAGTTGAGACCATTCTTGCACTGAGTCGACACAGGCATTTGATATTTTTGGATAATTTTTGATATTTTTGATACTTTTGATATTTTTTGAAAAATTTTGACTATATAACCTTCTTCTACATTCAAGTTACTTATAGAGTATGAGTATTCATAGAATCCCTGCGGATAAAAACGACGAATGTCGTAACAATGTGTTTTACATAGTGAAGACAGTGTGAACACTTTAAACATACTGCCAATATTATGTGGCATTCTGTTCATTATTAAACAGAGTGGATCACTGTGTTTACGGTGCGGTCATATATTTACAGTGTGACGACCTGTGTGTTGTGTGTTGTTGTGTGTGTGTGTGTGTGTGTGTGTGTGTGTGTGTGTGTGTGGTGTTGTTGTGTGTGTTGTTGTGTGACGCTCGTCACAATGACCCTGATAAAGTTAGGAATTGCCAATATCGGGATTATAATTCACGTAAAAGTGAATTGTTTTTTTTTTATCAAAACCTTATTCCTTGACATGTTGCAAAAGTTGAATATTTATAGTTTCACCCAAAGTAGTTTTCTTGTTTAAGTTACGTTTCACAAGATGTGCGAATTTATCAGGGTATCCGTGGTGCGGGTCAGATATGTTATTTTATTGTGTTTATATCATCCTCATACATTACTGTGATTAAAGGGATATTATCATCGGAGTTAACAGATATTAAGCAGCACCGTAGAGCAAAACACAGTGAACGAATAATCATGTTCATGTCTATTCAGATGGCGAACAGCAGTTCGACAGACTTTTGGCACGTACAAACAATAAGCCGGTGAATACAAAAATGTAATGACCATCCATGATCCTACCGACGCCAGCTATGATATGACTAATCTTTAGACTGAATGTTGCCTGTAAACAAGACGTTAATGAACCAAGGAATGGTGCAGTGCCTGTATTTGTTTGTTTGGTGGCATGTAAAATTGCTTCTATCATGCACGATTCGATCTGTAACTGAGGGCGCTACCATTTCGAAACCCTTTATTAGTTGGAAAAGTAAATTCGAATTTGTAACGTATATGACCATCTTCGTCATCTACCGACGACAGATGTAATATGTCATCATTAGTGTCATCACGAGGAGTGACTGACGTTTTTTCTTAATGACCGACCAGTGGTACCTCAACGGACGAGATTTCTTGCCGATGTCAGCATTTCATGTAAGTAGAACGAACAAAAACTTAGTTTAAATCTAGCAATGGTATATTAAGATCATTCCATTTGAACAGAGTGGTATCTACCAGTACACTAAGTAAGGGATATCAAAACAACAACAGCAATGGTAGCCTTTAAACCAACATGACAAAATTCGCATTTGAGGAAATTTTCAAAATCAATAAAAGTTACGCCGACAGTGTTCAATAAACTCCTAAAAATTAAGTGTGCAAGAAAAAGTGAAAGGAAGTAAAGTCATTTTATGTGCTACTACATGATCACATATCAGCACAAGAATTACCCTATCATCAACAAAATAAGATCGTTCCTTCACGTCAATTTGAAAAAAAAATATATCAATTGTGATTCTGATTTCAAATCTGCCAAAAAGTATAACTACCACCGAGGCTACTACAGTGTCTTGTAAACCACGCAATTTTACATGTGTTAGTTGCTTTTTGACTCAAATGAAGTCTCTTTTTCATATAAATTCGATTAAAATGAGAGTGCATTTCCATTGAATGTTTATCAAAATATAGGGCTTCTATGTAAGAGTCAATTTGTCATTTCATTGTAATGATCCGATCATGTAAGATCTCAAACGCTGTAAGGGACAATATAAATAACAAAATTTTGATATGTAACAAATCATTTCTGGTATGTTACACTTTTAAAATGGTACTTAATTGCAGTTGTTATTTTCTTTCTTGCTGGTGAGAATACAGTAAATGGTTGCCTTTTGTTACGAAGTCTTCCTACACGTTCTAACATTCATAAATACACTCACAACTAAGTGCTTAATCGTTTCTCTGATAATATTGCTGTTAGATTTTAAACTCAGTTATTGTTCGTTCACCCTACCTTACAAGCTGACATCGGGCAAGAAATCAGTCCGTTAGTACCACTTGTTGTCTGTCACCAAGATTCAACGTCAGTGGCCCCACGCGATGACACATCGGTGATATATCTACAGTCTATATTGCTTGAAACTGTGTGACGCGGTTGCTGTAAGATGATGGTGAATCAAAGATGTTAACATATTCATTGTGAGCTTGTGTGTACGCTCCCTGAATGTCAGTCGCAGCTACTCACTCTCTACAGACTTCCTTATTAAGCCAAACCGGATTGCTTCATCTTGAAGGATACTGATGTAATACTGGAAGAATTACTTCTCATCATAATAATGAAACTAGCAATAGAAATGAATAATAATGAGGATAATGCATGATGATATGACGATGAACAACTATGTAATTAGATAAGTGATGTAGAAGAGAAATAAGAATAAATGATGGTAGATAAAAGATGTCATGATAAAAAGTGCTGATAACGAAAACGATGATGAAACGATGATAACGATGATAACAATGAATGATGATAAAAATGCAATGATAATTATGATGAGTATGGTAATAGATGATGACGATGATAAAGTATGATGTCGATGATGGACCACGATGAAGATGAATAAGCGAATGATAATAATGATGATAATGATATGGCAATAATGCTTGATAATGGATAAGTAAAGACAATCATTGACAATCATGATACTGATGATCGGTCAATAATCAATGATAATGATGATGGCAATGATTATAAGATTTATATGTAAGCTATTGAGTATAAACTTACTTTTGGTAATTATTTTGTGATCTACGAGAGGGACATTTTTGTCTGTTGACATACTGTAGTACGGTAAATGGCAATTTTTCTTTTCTACATTGTACGTTCCTTGAATAAACAGAAATAATACATAACGCGAGTCATTATTCTTCATGCCCTTAGTGGGGGAAGGGTGTTAGGCACATATTGTCACATTTATGAACGAAGTTGACGCAAGAAATTGTCCTCAGCCATATCAAATCACACTTGGGTTTTATGTGTTCGTGTGTGTGTGGTGTGTGTGTGTGTGTGTGTGTGTGTGTGTGTGTGTGGTGTGTGTCTGTGTTGTGTGTATCTGTTGTTTGAGTGTCTGTGTCTGTCTCTTGTGTCTTTAATGTGTGTCTGTCTTTTTGTCTTTTTGTGTATTGGTGTCTGTTTTGTCTGTAGTATGAACCGTTTTGTGTGTCTGTATGTGCATATGCTTGTCTTTGTGTGCATTTGTGTCTGTCTGTGTGTTTGGTACATGTCCTGCGTGTCATTTATAATTGACGTGTGTTTGTCGTCTTGTGGTCTTGTGTCTGTGTATGAGTATATGGTGCTATAAATGTGTATTGTTGCTCTGTTATGTGTATATCTGTTCGTGTGTTACTGTGTGTCAGTTGTATATGGCGTTGTCTTTCTGTGTGTAATTTGGGTGAGATGGTCTGTTTATGTGTACATGGTGGCACTGTGTTGGTTGTTCTGTGGTATCAATGTGTGTGTGTCTATTTGTAGGTTATTATGTTCTGTATATTGCGTCTGTGTTTGTATATGTCCGTGTATGTCTGTGTATTTGTGTCTGTATGCGTGTCTGTGTGTGTTTGAGTGTCTGTGTCTGTCTGTGTGTTTTGTGGCCTGTTAATTATGTTGTCTTTTTTGTGTATGTGTGGTCTGTTTTGTCTGTATGTATGAGCCTGTTTGTGTGTCTGTATGTGCATATGCGTGTCTTTGTGTGGTATTTGTGTCTGTCTGTGGTGTTTGTACGATTATGTTGTCGTTAGTTGACGTGTGTTTTGTTCCGTATGTGGGTCTGTGTCGGGTGTATGTGTGTTGTGTGTGTGTGTGTAATATGTGCTATTGTTGTCTCTGTGTATCGTGTATATCTTGTTGCGTTGGTGTATATTGTGTGTCAGTTGTTTGTGGGTGTCTTCTCTGTTGTGTTTGGGTGAGATGTTGTTTAATGTGTACATGTGTGGCATGTGTTGGTTTGTCATGTGTGTATCAATTTGTGTGTGTGTCTATTTGTTAGGTTTGATTATGTCTGTATTGTGTCTGTGTTTGTATATGTCCGGTGTATCCGTGTGTTCTGTGTGTATCTTGTGATGTCTTGTGCGTGTCTGTGTATATTTCTGCGTACTAATCATGGTGTGCTCTGTGTGGCTGTGTTTCTCGTGTGTGTGTATAACTGTGTACTCTGCTGTATGCGTATTGTCTTTCTGTGGGTATGTTTGTGTCGTCTGTGTAATGTGGTGCATTAAGTGTCTCTTTCGTGTGCCATGGTTGTTTGGTACGTATCTTTGTCTGTTTGTGATCATTGGGTGTGTTTTTCTCCGTGACGTCTGTTCCTGTGCATGTGTATCTTTTAGTGTTTGGTGTTCTGGTGCGTATGTCTGCGTGTCTTTTTCGTGTATCTAAATGCGCGTTCAAAATTTTAAAGTAATGACATGAGTTGAGGGTAGTCCTCAACGTGGCTGCAAACTACTCTAGAATCAGGTAAAGTAGTATCACGGATTTTCCTGTAATAATCCTTGTAGTCAAACGTTGCTCATCTAAAATACTTCTGTCAAATACCCCTTAGGGCAGGCAAACCTTGCTTGAGTGGCTCTCTATTGGTCTTATTTTTATCGTTGCCTGAAAAATGAAATTCCAATATGTTCATGCTTGATTATTCTTAAGTAAACAATATTATACACTCGGATCCCTTCCAGATGGAGATCCACTCATTGGTGTATAGTTGGTATAATATTTCCAACTCATTTGGTTCTTGAGGCATTCAAGTATTCCCATACTCACTAAATCTTTAATATATACTGCTGCTGTAATGTTTTCAACAGGCAATTTTAATTCTGTTTTCTTATACCGATGAACTCTGACATACACAAATGACATATAAGACACAGACACAACAAATAAGACATCGTACAGACACTGCACACATACGCATAAACAGATACACACAATACGAACTTACAGCAGACTTACAGATATGTACATACTCTACAGACACTACACACACAGAACCACATCGAATACCACTCCCACATTAAACACAAACATATATACCACATCCTTTACACTAACAACACACCCACACACAGAACACACATACGGATATGCAGAAACACGCAGATAAACATATAGGCACTACACACATAACACACATACACGCCCAAAAACACGTACAGATACTTACATACATAAACACACGAAAAATAGTCCAAACAGACAACCCAATGTTTTCACACAGACAGACACAACCGACACATGAGCACTTGCACAACAAAGACACATACACATAATTATACTCAAACACAGAAAGAGATCCCTACACACATGACACACACTGACACACGTTACAAAAGACGTACAACAGAGACACACACAGACACTTATGCCCATGAACACATAAACACGCACACGCACACCACGCGCACATCAACACACACACACACACACAACACACACACACACACACACCACCACACAATTTGCAAAGCAAGTCGCATTACAATTCATCGTATTCCATTGCTATAAGCATAACGTTGTTGTTACGTTTTCCTTTGAGGTCAATGAATACGCATAATTATATAATAGATAGATTAGATAGTAATAAAAAGATAGAGTAGATAGATAGATAGATTATTATTGCCTATCTAAAGACCTATATTTTTACAATAAATAAAGACATATACATTTTCAAATTTACTAACAACGATTGCACATACGGCGACATTAAGAAATTACGAATGAAAAACAAAATGCAATGATGTCAACCCATTAATTATAATTGTTTATGATTATTCATTGGTGCTTTTATATATTTTATTACTACTATTTAAATAAATCGACGATTAAATTATTAAATTTAAAGCTTATCGTGCTGTGGCGAGATTGGTAAGGCACTTGCCCTGACATCTACAGGTCCGAAGCTCCGAGTCTGACGCCCCTCGACAGTGGTGTCCTCAGCAAGATTTTTGTTATCTCTTTGCTGCTCGCGACCCAGTTGTATAAGTGTACCCTGGTCGCACTTCAAGCGCGAACAGCTCTTAGCTTATTAATGTACCGTGTCATGACCACGGGTAATACGTAAGACACGAGCGTATAGACGTGCGATAAGCACAGTGTTATGCGCTATACAAGCAACGGTTTATTATCCTTATTATTGGTATTAATGAAAGCTCAATCTCAGTGAGTAAAATCATGTTTTAAAATAATAAAGTATATTTTATAGACTGACAACTTTTACATACGATCCGCAACATCATTAAAGAATAAAATACAATTCAATGTTTTTTTTTTTTTCATATAAAAGAATAATACATCGATAATACTAGTTAAGTCAAAAACCCCGAGTTCGTGATCATTTTCTGGCTAGTAAGGTTTGACGATTGTTTGAATTCTAAGGACCACTTTGAAAAAAAATTAGCCCCCATGTCCTCGCAAAAATCCTGGCATTTTTTTCTATAGCGCTAAAATCCAAAATGGCACGCTGGCGCCATTTTGAAGAGTATAGATTTTACCCACTGTGGAACCAGAGCACTATACTTATGTTCAATGACACTTTTTCGGTAGTCGGCCCCAGATTCGCAGAACTAACATTAACTTGACGTCATCTTACTCCATTTTCACCCAGAAATCCAAGATGGCCGCACAAATCAAGATGGCCGCCGAACGGCATTTTTGAAAATTAGGTTTGAACCCTGACGGGAACCAGGCACCTAAAATCATGTTCAATGACTTTTTTGGTAAGTCGGTGCCAAGGATTCGAATCTGACTATTAAGATTTTGACGTCATGGCCATCACCATTTACACAGAAATCCAAGGATGGCGCCGACGCCATTTTGAAAAACTCAGGTTTGTGTTCCGTAACGAGGAACCAGGGCAGCCTATAATTATGTTTCAATGAACTTTTTTTAGTAAGTTGGCCCCAAGGATTCCGAAATCTGACATTGTTTGACGTTATGAATCATTTTCACCCAGAGCAAGATGGCCGCCGAGTCATTCGAAAACTAAGGTTTTGACCGCAGATGGGGAACCAGCAGCGCTATATTCAAGTTTTCAATGACACTTGTTTCGGGTAATTCGGTTCCAAAGGATTCCAAATATGACATTAGTTTGACGTTATGACATCATTTTCACACAGAAATCCAAGATGGTTGCCGGTGCCATGTTGCAACAATTAGGTTTTGACCCATAAGGGGAACTTAAGAATACCTAATAATCATGTCCAAAGACTTGTTTTTCGGAGTAAGAGGACCTAGGAATTTCAAATCTAACATTGAGTTTGAGTATAACTTCATTTCAACCAAAGGTCTTCGATGGCCCATCGCTACCAGCCAAGTTTTGAATAGGAGCATATGGCATGATGAATTTTAACACCTTTTGGGCTAATTTAAAATTTCACGGATTGAGTCCGTTTGTGAACTATGACATGAGAATTAACAATCTTTGTGTATAACCTTTAAAGTTCGGAATACCAATACTAAGAAATATTTATAAAAAGTGTCCATGTCAAATGGAACAGGAAAACCTTAACAAAATTATATCTTTTTATGAAATCTGACAAACTTCAAAATGGCCATGTCAAACTACAGTCAGAATCAGAACTGCTTAGGTGAGAATTCATATCTCATTGCCATAAATAATATGTAAAACCACATCACCATGCTTTAAAGTGACTGCATGTGAAATATAAAACATTGTGGATAATCCAGTCTGCTTGTAGCCTTGTATAAATACCCCCCGCTGGTTCACTAAGTAGAGCTGCAATTATTATGGTCGACAAGGATAATTTTGTCACAACTTACTTAAATTTCTATAGTGTAGAGTTTGTACTCGCTGTATGCCTAGTAACGAGTTTATCATTCGCATCAAAGTTCAATGAAAATAAACAAAGTTCTACGTTTCGTAGACCAATAATACCAAAACAATAAATCAGTCAAATTCACATATTCTTCCTCGCTGGATTCCGAATCATATATTCTGAATGTAATCCTCCTCTCCCCTTTCACATAATCGTTCTCTCTCATCCCCTTCCTTGCTTCTCATCTAAATGTCGTTCTCATCTTCCTACTGCTCATCTTCGTCGCTCTCTTCAGCTGGCGGTGATTGCTGGATACATGGTTAGGTGCGTTGGGAGAGCAGGTCGTGTGTGTAACAAGGCGAAACAGTGACACCCCCCAGCTCCGCCACCCATGCCAAGTGGCGAGGGTGGTGCTTCTTCGAGGATGACGAATAAAAGATATGCCAGGTAGTTGCGCGGAGGCAGTGTTTAACGTAGGCTTCTGCCTGCTGGATCGGAAACGGACAATGATTTTGTTCTTTAGTGACTTCCACTTCGGCACGGCACAGAGCCCCGTGGTTTCACTCTTTTTGCCGCCGAAAAAACATGGAACAGTTAAATAGTTTTGCTCAACTAGCGCTTTTCTTCTCAAGGTCAAAGCTATCTCTACAGTCTTGAGAGGTCCTGTTGGCCACAGGACTCTCACCACCCGTTCATGACACAACTCTTACCTTCTGCCGTAGAATCAGAGTTTGGCGTCAAGCCTGTCATACATGCAGCTGTCCCTGCAATCTGCCATCCTCATCTCACAAGGTTACGGATAAGACCATTTCCTGCTTCCTCTTGATACATAGAATT
>JZLH01S0063510.1:27868-44180 GCA_001188425.1 Eucidaris tribuloides | reverse complement strand
AGGGCTTCTGTTGCTTGTGCAGAGAGTAATTCTAAAATAATTATATTTCAAATAATTCCTCTGTGACGTGGGCTCCAATTGAGTCATATTTTTATTCGTGCCCCTATAGAATTAAAATTAACTAACATGTTCTTGCCTTGGTTTTCCTTAATGTAAACATGAAAACAATCACAGCTAGCAGTGTATAGTTTGGTATATATTTCACTATTTAGTTCTTGAGCATTTTAGTGTTACCAATTTATGTCACTTAACCAGTGACCAAACAGTAGTAAAAATGCATTTTTCCCCCATTTAATAACATATGACATGAGCAGTAATTTACATAACACGCGAATGAAGTCGATTCTTTATTTCGATACAATGTACCTTTATACCATTTGATTTTATTCAAAATCGTTGAACAATTACAACAGTTATCGACAGAAACCAGCTTATTAGCTTTTTATGAAAAAAATAAATGAGCTGTGACCTCTTAACCTTTGATCCGCATGTTCCGCAATCACCCCCCCCCCCCCCCCCCCCCCCCCCCCCCCCCCCCCCCCCCCCCCCCCCCCCCCCCCCCCCCCCCCCCCCCCCCCCCCCCCCCCCCCCCACACCCCCCCCCCCCCCCCCCCAACTTCGCGCTACATTTTATATACATATTACCTTCCTTTACCAAATTTCATTCAAATCCGTCCCACGTTATGAAAGTTTCTCAAAACGGAATCAGGTTAAAGCTACTTTCGAATATAATGAGCCATGAAACTTTGATCTACATACTCTAGATCGATAATTGGCCTGTGTTTAAAGTTTGGGCATGCCTTCACCTAGGCTTTATCCAGTCTATCAATTCAATAAGAATCAATAGCTCATGTTCATTGATTGTCAAAAAATTCTATGAATTAGCATAATTAGACTTCAATTTTTTATGTTGAAGTTTTGGAAAGTTCTACCATGCCCATAAGAGATAAACAAACAAGTAATCAAAATACTGCCCATAAATAAACAGAAGGCATTTTAGACATTTTGAATAAAATGTGCATGAATAAGAATAATAAATGAACTTAGAAATATCTGTATTGAAGTTGCGCAACCCCTACCAAAAACATATCCACATTTACATTATATATTCTAATAAAAATTTCATAATATTATAAATTTAACATATTAAAATATTATATATATATATGATATATAATTAAAACAATCATAATAATTATTTTAAAAATATAAAATATCTTTTATTTAATCATATTAATTTTATTCAAATAAATTACACCATAATCATTTATAAATACATATTCAATATATAACATATAATATATCTATTTTATTATATTAACATTCAATATATTATTCCAAAAATATTAATATTATTTATATACTTATATTATTATTAATCATATTAATAATTTTTTTTTAATTAATTATATATTTTAATATAATATTTAATATTTTATATTATATACAATTAATCAATAAATATTTTCCAACATTTATATAATATATTTCATATAATAACAATTTCAAAATCATATATTTAATATTTAATCATAGTTATATATTAAATCTTTAAAATTAATATATATATATTATATATATTTTTATCATTATTAATATATATTTTATCCAGCCATTTCCACGTAAGGTCAACATCAAACTCAAAATTGATAGTGAAGCCAAGTGATTTTTTGTCACTTATGATTACAAATGGGATATATTGAACCATCTAAATCTCAAAGATTTTTTAAATAAATGCATTTGAATGAAAGTTACAGCCTCCTGAACATACATGAACTTTGTGGCTAAAAAAAAAAGGGGTTGGGGTATAAATCACAAACAGCAGAAAATAATGAAGCTGCATTCGAACATGTTGCTTTTCTGCATTCATTGGTAGCTATTCAGTAAGTTTTGATAAACATATACGTCATGGGTGTCGTATGGTGGGACCCTTTGCGTTACAGGCACCAAATTATGAATTTTTGTCACCTTGCATTTAAAACCAATTACAGATATAACTTAAAAGTCACTTATCAGAACCAACAAGTATACATTTTCTGGAATTGTCTATACTTCAAAGAATCTCAATCATCCAATGCGGTGTTCCAAAGTTTGCTATACAGGTGTGTAAAAAAAATTAAAGGGCTAATATTACAAAAAACGTATGTTTAGTTTTTGTGCATATGATGGACAACTAATTAACATTTGGTCATATTAAGTTCATGGCTCAAATTGGATGCTTATATTTATGAAAAAGACATCTCTTCAGCTTAAGAAAATGTATGGTTTTACTACTTTTTATTTTCAGATGGAGGTGATACAGTAAAATAAAATTTGGTTGTTGCGATATTGTATACTAAAACATTAATTACACTAATTAAACAAGCAATTATTAAAACCTAAACTGACAAAATTTTAGAGACTTAGATAGTAGATTATTGTTTAATAAATGGATCAGTAGAGTGTATTTAATAAATTTCAACAAAATGCTAGCCACTGAAATGAACATACTGTTGTGTGTCCTTACATGCAGTACTATCATGCCTTCATAACGTGGTACAATGCTCAATGGCAAGCATAATAGCTACACCATCAATTATAATTATATGACCGATGAGACAATTAATTTCATTTTACTATTGAGAATTGTGAAAGTACAAACATGTGTCAAGTTAGTCAGATGCATTATAACTCAGATAGCTTATCTGCTGCAAATAGTAGGAAACACAAAGGAGTACAGCTGATATTTAGCATTTCTCCATAGAGATTGTACACACTCCTCCCCCGCTTATCCTCCTCGGGCTTATCCCCAGATTTACCCTCGTTAACATTTTTGCATTTTGTGGCGTAATTTGAACAAAGTGTAGATTGCAAGATTGCTTATTTTTCAGATTTCAAAAGCTAAGAGAATTTTGCCCTGCAAATGAGCCCAATTCACTTATTAATTGGATGAAGGGATAGCCCTCTGAGCATCAAGGTTAATTAGAGTACGACTGAAAATGTTAATGCACCAGGTATTTAGAGGGTCCCACCATACGACACATGACCTATAAGAACTTTTCGAAATGCTTTCGTATTTCCCAGCTATTTCATCATGAAACACCGCGAAATATGTCACTGCGAGTCACGAAATAATGGGGATTTTTTTAAAGATTACTAAAAAAAAACTAGAAAGAGTTTCTAGCTGTCTGTGTTTGACATAGTAAGTGAAGAAGTGGGTGCGTAGTGTATCAGAGAAGTTATAAAACATTTTCATTTGCCTTTCATACTTGAAGAAAAAACAATTCAATGAGTGGTCACGCGAGTCACGCATACTGTATGTCGGACAATCACAAAACCAGAGTTATAGATCAAAAATGAGAAGTAAGTGAAGCTCCATGCTTTATCTGAATTCAAGGTAAACTTTTCCAGTCTTTATAAAAATTTATAAATTTTTTCTTCAATGCTTGTCATATTTTCGCAGAATGCCTATTCATTAATGAAAACACTCATAAAAATATGTCATGACAAGGTTTCAGATTTGACCACATTTCACTGCCCAAAAACTGTTTGAAAATATATTAAAGGGGCCTGAATTTCCCCTTATTTTATGCAGATCTTAATTACGCTTACAAGTTTAGTATAAATTTCATTATTAAGCATTGTAATAATTTAATTGTTCGGCAGAAATAAATGGGAAAATGTTACCCCTACCTAAGTTTGAGAAGTGTGCAAAAAAGGTTGCATTTGCCCAAGAAATATCTGGAAACCAGTCAGTACAGCCTGAAATATTTAATCAATTGTGCCCCTTATATTTCCCCGTAAGTATTGTATTTCTGGATATTGTTGCCTTCTACTTTTTTTTCAAAATAATTTTGACAATTTATATTTTTATGACTTGTGTACCAAGTAAGTACACACCTGATACATTCTATTTATTTTCATAATGCTATTGAAATTTATGGATGTTTTCTCTTCTAATACTACCACACCTGCCTTCTTATGAATACATATTTATATACCAAAAAATCAATAGTGCATACATTAGTTGTGCTATGCTCTGGCAAGCCTCCAGCAAGCTGCGTCAGGCTTGCCTAAGAACAACCTTGCTTAAACAGAATAGTATGCATAAAATTTGCAATTTCTTATGACACTGCTTCTAAAGGCGAGCATATGCCCTTCTGGCCTTCCAGACATTTAGTCCATTAATCCATCTGAAATTGATAAGGAAACTGCCTATCTTTTGGTCAGCTGCCTTTGGAATAATACAAAAATCTGGATTAAGGCCACATAAGTATCTGTTGGCAGGTAAACAGTCAGAGAGTGAGGATCCAATGGAGGTAAAAAGTTGCATTGTCTGGAACTGATGACTACATGTGCCAGTAGCTACCACTGCCCAAAATACACACCAAAAAACGAATGTGACAAATCTAAAACGATAAAGCATATTTTTGCATTTCTAACTCAGATTCAGCACAAAATTTCAGTCTTGAAAACATATTATTTATGTTTGAAAAAAAAAGTTATAGTTTTAGGTTATTTGGCAGCTCAAATGGTAGGTAGTAACTTTGAACCATGATATCGCGGCGATCACTAGAATGTGGTAATTTTTTTAAATAGTCCTGCAAAAACTGAATTTCCACACTCTATCAAAAGGTATTTCACAATTACATCATGGTTATTCATATAACATTATATATTAAGTCTTTAAACGCTTCAATGACAAGCATATAAAAAATGAACTGTGTCACGCGAGTCACGATTTGTTGTCACGCTAATCACATTTTCTTTGGGCTATTTCTCGCAACACGGAAATTTGGCACAATCTAACTTACCGATAATTGAGCTAGGGTATTCAGTTTCTAGTTCAGCCAAAACTAACTTAAATCACCACGTGTAGTTTCATAGTGGAAATCAATTTGATAAAGTACATTGTCAAATTCCTCTTTTTTATCACTGTTCACGCGGTTCACGTCAAAGAAATTGCACTATATAAAAAAGTCATTGATTTGAACAATCATTTCAGAACTGAATGCATATGTTTGCATATGCCTTGATTCAAAAACATGTTAAATTTTGTTTGAATAAAGCAGTTTTGATAACAGCTAGACATTGCAACTTGGAAATTTTGTTCAAATGTCCACGCGAGTCACTATGAATGGCTGCTTTCGATAATACAAACGAGTCAACCAACCCTGCGTGCGCTCATACAATTAAAGGAATACACAGCCATATATAGCTGCAATAGCATGCTAATACCACCATTACAGCTGCCTGCCAGTCTGTCTGTTCCTCCCTTGTAAAGGTTCATCATGTTGCGAAGTTGAATATAGTGAATGAGGTTCTAAACACTGCACTATTATTTTTTAGATTTTGTTATCCAAGAACAAAAACCATTTATGAACCAAACTTTCATGCCTGGACTGAACGGATCAAGTGCGAATTATTAAATACACAGAAATTATTTCATACATCAGACAATGCGTTGTTTATGTGCTGAATTATGCGTGAAATGTCAGTGCGGTACGCCGGACGCAGAATATGTGTCCCGTACGTACCGCGACATTTTCACCGCTTATTCACCATAAACTAACAAAATGTTGTTGTTTGTCATTTTTTCCGGCTTGATGCGAATGGGTTAGGGTTGCGCTCGCGTAGCGTAGTGTTTGACTTAACGCGAAGCATTCTCAAAGCCGCCCCCCCCCCCCCGGTATTGGCGACAAGCGGTCGGTGTTTATAAGATAATAATTTAGGTTTATTTTCAGTGTATTTATTTTCAATTAACAACTGTTTATATATAAGTTTTTGTCAAACATGCCAATTTGCCCACGTAAAATAGTGCCGATTTCAGTCATTTTAAGCATTGAGGATTTCTTATTTTTTTTGCGAAAAATCCTACGCATTGACTCGTTCATTGCACTTATCGTGGATGGCGTTAAATATGAACTCGTATAATGAAAATAATAATAATAATAATAATATAATAATAATATAATAATAATAAATAATAATAATAATAATAATAATAATAATAATAATAATATAATGATAATATAATAATTGATTTTTTATAAGTTTATCTGGAGTGCGTGGGGGTACAAATGGGATTCCAAAGAATTGATATTTGTATAATGATATATAAGAAATGCTTTGTCTCAAAATGATTGACCCCTTAAAATTTGCCATTGCGAAAAGATGACATGCGCGTCAAATCTCTTTTTGATACTTTCATACTTCTTGCGAATATATTAGAACTATCGTTCTCTGAAGATTTAAATCAAGATACCATCGATTTCTGTTGAAATGTTTATCGCCCAGAATGTGTATTGAACGGCCTATGGGCAATGCACAGTTATGATTCTTTGCGCTTCATTGTATTTATATCGAGTACGGAGCTGTCAAAAATGTATACGCTTCAACATTCTCAGTATTGCCAGTGGATGTCAATCTCTGCTGGTTTAATAAATCAATTCGATCTAAAATCCAAAACCTGTTATTTTCTTTTATGATGTATGCGTATGATAAGCGCATAGTACCATTGCCGATTTGTCTGAATCCACCCCCTCCCTGGTCACAAACTTTTGAAGAATTGTATTAGATTTGAATCCCCTCTTCAGATAGAAGGAAATTAATTTTTTTAATGAAAAATATTCCAGAGAACGGATGCGTAACTTTATGTTGATATTGTTGGCGTTTCACGACACCATTACTGGTAAACCTATTAAATTACAGAAAATTCCTAAGAATGTTAACATGTACTTCTTTGGCTCTGCTACTCAGCTATTATGATATGTTTTTATTTTTTTTTTGGAGCAACAGTTATTGCCCTCCCTGTTTACATCAACTGGCCAAAAGGTTCATTTGAATCTCTTCTTTTGTTTCTCTTGACACTAAATTAAGCATCTTTTACTTAAATGTTTCATAAAGCCATGCATCAAATAAATTTCGTTAGGGTGCGTCAGTAAGATAACACTCCGAAACGCATAAGGGGGGGGGGGGGGGGGTTGTACGAAAGTTCGCGTTATTTACGTTTCTATACGTTTCGCAGGTTGTGACGTCACGCTAAGATGGCTCACCGAGAATTGATCGCGAACATCAAAATACGAAACGGTTCATAAATATTCCTCTGTCGATTGATCAATAAATAGATGCATTTGCGCTTGCAACTAAATGTGTTTGTCAAGAATCATTCTTCAACATCAGCCTTTACTTCTTGAGGAATTATTGGCTCAATTGTTAATAAACCACATTTAGCCTTATTTCTTCGTGACAGTCTCGCGCAGGCGATTACGATGAACTAGGCCAGCGTATGGTAGTCGCGAGGAAACACAATAGTTGCGTGTTTACACTGTATCATGTAGTATTAGATGCTAGAGGCTCCATGCATGGGTAGCGCTAAGCCTCACCTGGGCGACAAGCCGCTCGCTGAGACAGGCAGAGGATGACACTGATTGTGTTTCGTTCGTGGCTATGTGACTGTTGTGCTGAGAAGCCGCTTACGGGAAGGATTAAAAAAACCGGGGGGAGGCTATTTACGCATTTCACAATGGGACACGAGAGCTGTTGTTTGGAGGACGGCCTGCACTTATCTTTTTGAGCCTTGTTGCGCGGAGCTTTTAACTAATTAAGCCTGGTTTGGGCTTTGAGGGAGCGTGAATGAAGTTCAGACACAGAACAACATCATTAACCTCATCAGTCATCACATAGCAGAAAAAAGAGAGTAAATATGTTGGGTTTTTTTTGGTCTGCGGAACTCCTCTGGCGACGCGGCAGGGGGGGGTGGCAACGTGCACTGTTTACTGTATATTATTATTATGTTTGTTGTTGTGGTTATTATTATCATCATTTTTATCATCATTATTATTCATTATTATATTAATTATTATTTATTTTTATTTATGTTTTTATGATAATCATTAACATACAAAATCATTTACATCCAAATTTTCACTAATAAGATATACATAAAACAAGTCAAAGATAAATCATTAATATATACAACAGATTGAACAAATGATCAGGAAAATAAAGCAAAAAAAAAGAAATAAAGGAGAAGGAGAAATGTACATGCACTATCATTTCATTACAATATATTATCATAATACTTTTACATGAGCAAGCAAAGAACTCCTAGACTGGCAAACCAATCAGAAACAATTATGGCAAAGTTATAAAAAAAAAATAGAAATAAAAAAAAATCTTGATTGCCAGAAGCATATAAGACCAGCCGAACCTTACGCAGGCCTGGAAAAGGCAGACGCGCCAGTGAGAGGAGACGACCAGCCCGCCTGTCTAACTCGGTCACACGTTTCACCCTCGCCTCGCTAGAATCAATAGACAATACACGCCTTTTAAATTTCAAGACTGGCCCTGAACACCCCAGCTTATTTTTATCGATATTTTTTCTAGATTTCAATATACAGGTCGGTATTCTAGTTTAACGCCATGAGTTGAATCACCACCAAAAAAAAAAAAGGCCAACAAAAACAAAAACCGGAATCATAATCGTATATTAAAGGAATTATTTATAACTCTGAAAGAAAACATTTCGTCAAACATCAGAATGTCTTTAAAAACAAGTGAAATATAGACTGATGGACAGCATTGGGTGAAAGCAATAACACATTGAATATTTAATATTACGAGATTTTTTTTTAATGCTAGGTCATAACTCTTGATATAATTTACATTTTGTTTTAAATTTCGCAGCCGATTTCTTGTTTCTTGATTTGCATTTGCACTGGGGGGGGGGGGCCTCCAGTACTTTCGCCACCAAATGTACACTTTCTCATGATTCTGAGGATAATGTATTTACATGGGAGTACACATTGACATTCCTATACAGACAGCTGAAGCTGTTTTACGTTGGCATCATCTTAACAACCAGATTAATATTAAGGCCACAGCTAACAATGACCACAATTTGAAACAAAGGATGTGAGTACATATCCTCTACATCATCCCACTCTACTGTTTGTAGTTTTTTGGTGCCTTTTAAGCTGCGGCATTTATATGTATTCAATTTTTTTGCCTCACCAACATGATTTTCGTCGTCGTTCCCGTCCCTTCTTTTCGTGTTTTTGGTTGGCGTTTTGACGTGAAAATACAATGGTCATGAGAACAACCGTCGAAAAATCTGGATATCCCTATATTTTCAAGCAATAACATCCTTTATTGATTCTACTCACTGTACAAAGACATGTCATTTTAACATTAAATGGCCGAGGAGTGATCATAATTTATAGAACTTTCTAGATGTTATATTCCACCAGTATCCAGTTGGATTCAAGATTTACATCAGTATTACATTAGATGATTAAAGATTAATTACACATAGAAAGTGGCTGTCGTCACTGCTTAGCCCTTTGATTGTTGAAATAACATTTATAGTTATAGTAGAGTGCAGGACGATTATCAGTTAAAAGCCAATTCTTTTGAAACAGTAATTCGGCATTGACGTGATTAGGCGATCATTCGCAATAGTGAATATCTTGGAAGCAAAACAGAAAATATTTTCAATTTGAGATATTTATCACAACAGAGTAAAATCTTAAATGGTTGTTGGTGGGATTAAACACTCCTTTAATATTAAAAATAATATCAGTTTTTAAGGCAAATTATTTTCGGTTAAACATTCACTCTTGCATCAACGCGAAAGTTGATACATTGCCCAAAAGTATTATCTAACAAATAAAATGGAGAAGGGTTGAGTTCATGTCACCATGCCGAGTGATTCTGTCCAATAACGTTGAAATGAGAAGTCATATAAACCTCGTTGACAATAACTTAAAATTCAGCATATTTTATTAAACGCTTCTGAATAACATGTCTGATTCCTCTGCTATTTACTGCGAGCAGTTCCATTTATGCTATTATTCGGGTGCTAACTGATGAACATTATGTATCAGAAATTCAGACCCATTACCGCAAATGCACATGAATTCACACAGGATTACAAACGTTATGACTGAGTGTCTTCATTTTCTGAAGTGAAAAGATTTGCGAATAAGGGTAAATAAAAAAGAAAAAAAAAACAACAACAACATTTATTAACAAGTGGATAATTATCTAATATATACACTCTGAATTAGAAAAAAAAACATGCATATTGTATTATCGATATAATCCAATCAGGAAGTGCTGATGATTTGTGAAAACAGATTTGACAATGTACGACAGGAACAATATAAATGTCGTTAAATCATATTTTAATTTTCAATTTTGGTGGTTCGACTTGAAGTGAGTTCGACTCCATCGAGAGGCCCAGAAATAAGGTAAGTTTCACTGATATTTTAATTAAATGTTTCATCAATCTTGCACAAATATATATTATTGTGCCGAGCAGACATTATAAAAACACCGTCCAATTTACTGTAATTTTGTGATATTCATTTACGTACATTATAATTTGGAATTATCTGAGAGCAAATTATATATTACATGCTGAAATTTTTCATCATTTTCTTTGTTTCGATTGGAGAATTTCGGGACCTGTGATTTTAGGGCATAAATATCTAGAGTAGCATTTCTACTCTAGAACACAATACCGAGAACACGTCCTCAGAAAAAGAAGACAAATACACGCCAGTCACAGGTTGTTAAAAGTATAGATCTAATTCCAAAGTGGCAATTTATCCTGCCTTACTTAAATACTTATTAAACATAGTAGAAGCCCCGAATGAACAGAAAAAAAAAAACTTCCTGATACGTAATCTCTATAATAGTATTTTCTATGAGACAAGATATGCCCCTACCACATACTATGAATTAATTGCATGTGAACAAATTCATATCATTTTCTCATGTACTGAATATCCAGCTATTTCTTTTGACAGAGAATCGGATTATAAGGCTGTTATAACAATGTATTCCAGTTTAAAAAATCCTGGCTTGCGCATGATATCCCCATGCTATAGTGCCTTTGATACGGGTATAAAATGACAGCCCTGAAATATATTGCAGTGGTTAAAACAATCATTAAGTGCTTTTTTTAAAAGAAGTAAAATCCCTTGACAGACCATTCCAGCTTTTTCTCCAGTAGACTGCTGTGTTGCCAGAATTTCCTATCGGCCTGATATAAAATTTTATTTGCCAACTTCGTATCTGCACATATTGTACTAGTGACAGCATAAACTATCAACACTTTTGTGTTCTAGGTGTTTTATTTGTGCCATTTAAACACTGTCAGATATGTCGATAGCAGGGGTCTTCCACCAGGGTCTATATAGTGTTCTTTAACGGCGTGGAATTTATCTTTCATTCACATTAATCACGACAAGATTAAATCGGTTACAAAAACACAAATTATACCATTATCACTTTTCCATATTTCATTCTATATATTAAAAATTAAGCAGTGTACTTTATATCTCATACTATTTCATTAATCCCAAAACTAGAAATTTCAAAGCTAGATTATTATATTTTCGGACTGGCGTATATATTTTTAAAGTGAATTTTCGCAGGGTTTATTAATTTGCCTTATCAAAAAGACATGAAATAGATTCCAAAGCCCGCAAACTTTAACAGGTTCTAAAGTGAGAAAAGAATTTGAATCACAAAAAACATAAGGTTGTGCATAATCACTTGGGAAACCACACGACAGTTTTGTGGTATATAACAAGTAATTATATTGTAATGTAATTATTTTCGCTTATACATATAAGATGTATAAAGAGTGAAACTGCATCAAAACATTTAAATAACAAATAATAGTTATTTGGCTTGCCATATTCGCAGTCAGCTTTGAATTTTAATACTTTGGTTGCTGGGCTAAAATCCAGGCCGGTTAATCAGTAACTGGATTATTTTGTGGTTATGTAGTAACCAGTTTTGAAAATGTACAATTTTCTCTACAAAAAAATAAAATAAATAAATTTCATCATGACAAGACCTTTCACTAGCATACCCACAATTTGTCTTGATTTTACGAAAAAATACACAATTTATAGTAATTTCAGTGACGTTTTCTGTGAAATTAAAAGGTATAACACTGCCTTATTTTTTGGCGAACTGACGCACAGTCAGTATCCCCAAACACCGAACTCGCGTGTGGAAGCCGACGGGCCATCAGCACAAGTGTTATCAATTAATACCAATTTACTGTCTAGAATTTACCAACAATTATTATTATATAGACAGTTAGCAAAGTTATACACAGGTGTTGACTAAGACGATACAAATGAAATATTCTTTTATTTCAATTTATCTGATATTCAGATGCCGTTTTAAAAGTAAACACAGTGACGTCTGTGACAGTTGTGTACTACTAAATTTACTTAAAGTTACGCTAGATAAACTTTACCGTACGTTTATGCTAATTGTGTTGATCAAGTAGTCACGCTAACTGGTCAAATTTGCGTATTGCTCAATTATCAAACTCAACTATATATATTATATATATATATATATATATATATGTTATAAATGGTTAAACATTAAATATTTTTCATTCGTATTGCCATATAAACCTATATTATCTACCAATCTCTTGAAAATCACACGCTGTGAAACGATATCATGTTTGAGAATGTGTGAAAAGTAGAAAAGTCGGGGCCCTTGCCATAAGAAATTTTCTGCTCTTTGATGGCTAAAATCGCAACATGTCATTATAAATAATTTTCAGCAGGTACGATAATTTTTCTGATGTCTGGCATATCAATACAGTTGGCCTACTGTGAAAAAAGGGACGAAAAAAATAAACAAAAAATGTCTGGCCGATTGAAACTATGCTTGACGCAGATACACATAACTCTTTTGCCTGCATCAGCTTCTCCAATGTATAAAGCATTTTTGTTGCAAATAGAATAACCTAGTGGCATTACAATGTTTGTGTCAACTTGTATGAAATTAGGGTTGGATTGGGTGTTTACCGTTTAAAGGAATATTCATTGAAAGGGGGCAACTTATCATTTGAAGATGAATGTTTTTGTAATTATTGTTCAATCAATGTAAGTGATTGAGAAATGTTGCAAATTCAAAAGACACGAAAAAAAAACACATAATACTACATCGTGGTAATATCTCTTATCTTGTAACCAATACCATTATAATCCTTGTGATTCATGAAAACACAAACAAGAATGTCTTCAAAAAGACAACTGTTCGATAGATAACCGCTAATAAATGCCACGAAGTTGACTTTAAATAATTGAGCCTCCTACCCTTAAAGACTGGATGCATCTTTTTCATGACTAAAATTTTACATTGTGCAAATACACTGGTAGTGGTGCAGAGAAGAAAACGCTTCAGCAAAGTGTAGGAACTAATACGCAAGTTTTAACGGGAAATATACTAAATGTTTGACTTCCATTTGATTTTTGATTCTAGTGACAAAAATTATCATATTAATTAATAGTCTAATTTTAGACAGCGCATGCGCATGCATGTAGCTAACTCCTAGATTTAGAAAAGTGTGACTAGAACGTACACTACACAAGTATTATTTTTTGCGCATTTGTCAAAATCTCGGTAATTTCTGATCTTCATATTTCCACAGGCAGGTCTTTTCTAGAAAGCCTAAGTGCATAAATTATATTTTGCTGTGTTATGGGTAGGGTGCACATGAGATTCCCTACCTTTAAAGGTAATAGAGACATCAGACGCAGTCACAGCCACACACACACACATAATATAAACACACACAAATGAACCAGTGCAAAACGTATATTCCGCCTGTTTTCAGATTCTCCCGTGTTTTTCAAACAGATACTACATGCGTACAGCCGCCAAAGTCATGTTGCTCTGGAAAGTGTTCAGTCTCTGCCTCCGCCTTCTGGTCTCCCGATACGTAGTCTTAGTTCAGACCCAGGAAATGGCGGCGGAAGTATCTTCAGGCGTATATCCGAGCCCACCGACGACACTAGTGGCAAGGAATGAATCCGAATACAAACACCCATACAACCACACTGCAATGGAGTACGATCAACAACGAGATCTGACCACAGTCAACTTCCTATTTACTATTAACCAGATGACGTCACAAATCGATGACCCAGACAGTACTATTGCCCTGTCTACCCAGCGCTACCCAACCCCGGGTTGGTCGTGGCGTCCGTTTACTTGGTCACTGTGGCTTTTACTCCAGTTCATCATATCGATTTTGGGTATCGTTGGAAATCTGCTCGTGATGCTCGCACTGTTCACACGAAGGGCTGCAAATCGATCGACCGATACTCTGATCGGAGCTTTGGCCGTGGCAGATTTTTTGACCTCGATTTTTATCTTCCCAGTTATTATAGCCGATCAAGTTCCAACTTCGCTGCTTGGGGAGCTGTATTGCATGTTGATCTTCTCGGGTACACTGATGTGGATATCCATATACGCATCCATTTTCACGCTAGCAGCCATCGCAGTCGAGAGATACATCGCAGTGGTCTATCCGATCCATTTTAACCGTTTAATGAGAAGACGACGTGTAATCGTTTGCATCTTACTTTTGTGGTTGGCCGCTGTTGCTGCAAATTTATTCTTGTTGTTCACTGTTGATGACGTAACCGGTACGTGCACGATTCGATTTATCTCGACAACATATCAGAAGGCGACAGGGATTATATCGTTTTTAATCAATTTCGCAATACCTGCACTCGTCATGTTAATTGCGCAAGCTCTAACGGCCCGCGCACTCCACATTCATTCCCGTCGTTTTGAGAATTCCGCGAAACAAAATCATAACGCGAACCCATCACTGAAGCATATAACAGCTAAGAACCGTGTACTAAAGATGTTGTTAATTGTTATCATCATATTTATCATTTGTTGGGGGCCAGTTGTTATCGCATTCCTCCTTTACAACCTTCACATAATCCCCCCTTCATTTCTCTATGGTTCAGTCCATCGAGTTCTTATCGTTTTGGCGTTTTGTAATTCATGTGCTAATCCTATCGTGTACACAATACGATACCCACAATTCCGGTCGGCCGTCAGAAAACTGGTCACGTGCTCTAAATCAGAAAAGGGAGCTTTGTTTGATGTCAAAGTAGAGGACTCTAAGGTCGAATCCAGTGTCACCAAATAGATCTAAAGAACACTTGCTCCTGAAAATTGAATTGTTGTTTGCACGTACCTAATATGCATATTCAATTTTCAGACTGTGTTCATAATTTGCATACCCACGAAATAAACTGTTCGACCAATCAAGGTAAAATAATTTATAATGTGAGAATTCACATGAATGTGCACCTTTCGAAAAAGCCTGATGTCTGATAAACCCTGATAAAATTGAAACAGAGTACATTAAGTTACGTCGCAAACTAGTCATTACTGCCAAACCTGATGTGTATATCATCTACTGAAAGTGAAAGAAACGCAGAAAATCTCATTTGCACCCCTCTTCTATACCAAAAGGTCACCCTATCACCATTGACTGATTGAGGGTACCCGCGCTGCGACAGCAGCGCCTAAGTGCGCGGCAGCGCGCAGTACCAGCGGCGTAACTATCCCTCGCCTGTCGACACTGTCGGCAATGGTAACCGTTGCAACAGAATAGGTCACGGGCGTTTCAATTTCTGTGGCTAATAAAAAATGTGAGGACACGGACAGAACTATGGGGACTCCCTGCGCCGACTTCAGAAGTTTGATTCTGGCAGGTAGAGTATGTAAACAAAAAAAAAAGGCAAAAAATTGTATTACTTTCTGTATTTATCGCCATGTCTCTAAGCATCAACTCCATGTTGAAGTGACCTGACCGCCACAAGTGCCGTGTGACATCAGCGTAAAATGTTTCGCGAGATGAATATACACGCTTTTATTTTTTTTTCCTTGCGGAAAAATTAAAAATTGATGGTAAGAAAGTTGTTACAAGGGACATTTCTTGTTTTCAACTGTTTTCAGGAAAATATAAAAAAAAAATGCTCATTTAATTGTGGACTTAGACCAGACAGTTATCTAACAAAAACTGCTGAACGCTTCCCTAAGGCTGCTTCGGGTTTCCGAAATACGCTTTGATTCTTGCCTCGGCAGTTGGTAAACATTAAATTCAAATTGGAGTCAATGGTTACCAGACATGGCGTAAAATGACTAAGGTAAGACAATTATCAAACTCCTGAAATTAGCGCTGAGAATCCCCAGAGTTCTGTCATTAATATCTATTTTTCGGCTTTTATTAAAACCAACTTGACGTCAGGGTGAACCTTGCCTTTAATACAACGCAAATGTTGAGAAACATTTCGAAATTGGTCTAATATGCAAATTAAGGGTAAATGCCACTGTTAATGGATTGTATGGTAGCTCTGCCCCCCTATGGAAAAACGCAGTATCTGACATTTTTTCCAATTTTCACTTTTCTTCATAAAAGCAGTCAGTAAACATCCTTTTTTCATGTGACACATCCAGTTTTCTGAATTTCGTTTGGGAA
>JZLH01S0063510.1:10666-24568 GCA_001188425.1 Eucidaris tribuloides | reverse complement strand
AATGTTTGTCGAAAATCCCACAAAGAATAACAGATGTATGAAGTTTCAAAGTTTCAATTTTGTGACATGGCATGCGAGCGGTTCCCCATACACGGTGTAATATAAATTTAAAAAAATGTCATTTCGTTACTGGTTCGTGATAATTGAATGTCCCCCCCCCCCCCGCATAGAAGCCTGTATGACATAATATTTCCGATCATTTATTAAATGCGCAGGTAAAATAATTTTCATCTTTCTTGTGCAAGTCGAATTGGAATGAGGTAAGAGAGTGAGAACTAGGTGCTCTAGCGACAATGAAACCAAAGCGCCATTAATTTTTATAAGCCTAGTTTGTGATGTTTGTCTACAAAATATACCGTCCATTGGTAACATACAATTATATGTAACCGGTATATTGGTCCCTCAGTCTATCGATCCCTCGGTTTGCATGGATTCCCCAATTTGGGAATTTGTCTCATCTGAACTTGGCGTCAGTTTCGAAAAGCTATCGTCAATTTACGCATGACTTTAGAAAGACTCGTAATATGAAGTGCCGAATAAAGTGGCCACTGTTTTTCATGCCATTTTAAGAAAGTATGATAAATGTCAATTAGATTTTGCCCAAAGATAAAAAAAAATGCATTGAAGTGCTAGTTAAATAGTTGCTCAGTGTAAGAATTTAATCTCTGTTTGAGCATTAGCAGATGAGATTTTCAAAGCTTAAGAATCACTTTGGGTTTACCATACTTCAAGTCATTCGCGAAGTCATGCGTAACTTACGAACAGATGTACGAACCACACACCTGTTCAAGTAAAGACAATGCAATTAAAGGTGAAGAACATGATTGCAGGTAGTTCATACCCTGAGCTGAAACTATTCTGAACTCCGAAAAATGTTTGGAATTTAAATTCGATCGATTATTCCCATACCCCTTTTTTGTGTGGTAGCAATTAAGGAACGAGTATGATTTTCTTCAAAATGATACCACACTAGGTATGATAGTGCTATCGAGGAAGGGATACAGTGTAAATTAAAAAGCTGCTAAATGACCTGGGACCATGGAGAGTAAATAAGAACGTGTTGTTTGTGTGGAGTTATGTCCTTTATTCTCAACTGGCCAGACAATGATTTTATTTTCAAAAGGAGCTTCTGTCACTTCATATGTTAATGACCTTAAGTCAGAAAGGTTTGAGCCGGGAGTTTGAGTACTGTTTTTAAATGTCCATATATGTTTTTCCCCCTTAATGTGTTTCATTGTTTGCTTGCTTGTGCACACGTTTTATTGAGTCCATGATAGTGTTCGTATCACAATAAATAAGGTGACTTACCAAGCTTAGGCCATTCTGCAAAGCCATGAACACATGCAGTGGTAGAGGCTCCTTTGGCTGACCAGGTAAGAACAAAAACATAACTTCATGTTCTTTATTGAATCTTCATGACCGGCGGTCATTTAAGCTTTTGAATTTACACTTTATCCCACATTTTTAAATAATGCATTTTCCCTGACGGAATAATCGTAAAAAGTAGGATAACATTTTTTTCAAGAAACTTAAATCATCTTTTGGTTTGTACCTAGTATGGATTGATTTCTACTACGAATATGGAGAAACATTCCATGAAACTCAGATTTTGAAACTTTTCTGAGGAGTTTAGAATCAAGTCAGCAACACAAGGAATCTGCCAGTGAAAACTTGTGTTCATGTATTTTCTCATTCGAAAACAACTACACTACTGGAGGTTTATTCTAAAATCTGTAATGAAACAGAATCCCGTTATAAAACAGAATTTACAACACTTTTGTATCCCAGATTCTGTTGTAAGTCCAAACTGTTGTAAATATTGTTTTAAAATCATATTCACAACATGATTGAAATTTTGATCCTAAAACAATATTTACAACAGTTTGGGTATTCTGAAATGAAAGTTACAACAGAATTTACAACACTTTCTAAAACAGCTTCATGCTTGTGTTAACGCTCAGCGCCACAGACCGAAATTCGACATTTCGGGTTAAATTTACTTAAATTTTCGATATCAGTTGAAACATTTGACTCAACAGCACCAATGTTTGAGGCATAATGCACACTCTCCGATTCATGGTATTTCACAATTCCATTTATCAGTGTTTGGTCCGAGACAGTTTCAGCCGAGACGAGACCCTTTCTACCATATTCCCACTCATTTGACTGCAATTATAAGCTATGACAACAGTTTTAAGTTCATTGCAGATATTATTCATCATGATGATGATGATCATCATCATCATTACGTGTATCTTCATCATCATCATTTCATAATCATGGAAGATGAAAGCGGGCTGGGGGGTGGGGGGGGAGCCTGCTGGGGGACCATTACCCGAGGCTGATGCGAAAGTGTCATTGTATCAAAAAAGGGTAAAGGGTGAAAGATATAAGAGCGGAGGAGTTACGATTGCGGTACTACAGTGTATGATGCGTATTGTCGGGAAAGATGGCAGGAGAGGGGTGTGTTATCCAGTATCACATTTGTAAACTGGGGTAATGAGGATGGGTACCCCAGAACCCCTCCCCACACACATACCCACCCACCCACACAAACACACACACACACACACACACACACACACACACACACACACACACACACACACACACACACACACACACACACACACACACACACACACACATACAGACAGAGAGAGACACACACAATATGATGTCAGTTTCCAAAATTGATTATGAGAAAGATGATGGTGACCTGTTGATTTTTTTCTCCTTTTTTGGTATTTTCTTGTTCTTTTACACGGAGCTCGGACAAGCAAAGTGTTATGGCCTTCCCTAGCTTAGCTAAATTCCAGACTCCGCATGTGCTAAGCGGAGGCCGGCCGCGAAGTAGGGAAATTTATTTTATTAGTCCATTCTGACCATTCAGTACGTCTAGTAGCCAGACTAGACCTAGGGTTATTACTTACTGGTGAAAGTCTCTTTTACCTTGATAAAACGACTGAAGATTTCCGTAAAATGTTAAATTCTCTGTATCTCTCCATATGTTTACAAATGTCAAATGACGCCAAGTTTACTAAGCCAATGGAGGTTTTGATTGGGGTTTGGAGACATACCCTCCTTACTCAAAAGTGTTGCAACATAGGCCTACACTATAATACATACATTTTAGGTTGAAGGGGTCTTTTTGTAATGATGTCCTAATGAAGTTTATTATTGGAAAATAACAAATTATTTGAAAAGAAATCAATGAATATACTTTCTTCTTTCTTCTCCATGGCGGAGAGATTATCAAATATAGGTGCACCAACGACAAAGGAGCTGGAACAAAAAAATAAAAATAAGTAAAAAAATATCACTTTCTCGCCTCCCTATAGAGGTGGGGTCTTAATTCACACTAGCATCATTATTCGGTTTCATATTTGCCGTCAAACGGTTTTGATGGTTTGGAAACACTTCCAACAAACAAAAAATGACAATAGGGGGGCCATATGTTCCTTTGATGCTCTTTCAGAAAAAAAACACCACGCCGCGAAGAAGAAAGCGCCTCCTATCATAAGACAGTGGTAAGGAGGATACGCCCCATATTTTAGACAAGACCTCTTCACGTTATAATTTCTTATTTTTTCTGAATTCTAAAGGCAGTTTATTATTGTAAACATGCTAACATTTACTATCTTTTTTCTGAGACCGCATCAAAAGAGCATATTGACATTTGTTGTTGGTAGGAAGTCTTTCCAAACCATCAAAATTGTTTGACGGCAAAAATGAAATCGAATTACGATGCTAGAGTGAATAAACACCCCACCCCTACAGAGAGGCGAAAAGTGTTAAATGTGTATGTTCTAGCCCCTCTGTCGTGGGTGCGTCTGCATTTGATAATCTCTCCGCCTTGGAGGAAGAAAGGAGAAGTTAGATTCATTGATTTCTTTTCAAATAATGGGTTATTTTCCAATAATAAACTTCATTAGGACATAATTACAGAAAGACTCCTTCAACTCAAAATGTATGCGTTATAGTGTATGTTGCAATACTTTTGAGTAGGCAAGGTATTTGCAGGTAAATCATGATTTG
Organism: Eucidaris tribuloides; assembly: GCA_001188425.1. Taxonomy (NCBI): domain Eukaryota; kingdom Metazoa; phylum Echinodermata; class Echinoidea; order Cidaroida; family Cidaridae; genus Eucidaris; species Eucidaris tribuloides. Next base: position 20,530 of record JZLH01S0063510.1, on the reverse strand, counting down.
TTTGGCTTAATTACTGCATATCTTTTGGGTAAATTAGTTTACTTTTATTAAATAAATATGTATTAATTTCCATTGGGGGATTTGGGGGCCTCTTTGTCGTTTTGTTCAAAATGCTGTTTTCCGCGTTATACCTCATATTCCGTGATTTCCGCGGAAAATCCACAACACTGAAAACACTTTGATGTTTACCTCGATAGCAATACACACACAATATGCATACGTCAGAACTCATCTCCGGTCCTCCTGAAGCATGCGCTATTGCATGCACAGTCCAGCACAGTCCATGCACAGTCCAGCACAGTCCATGCACAGTCTATGCACAGTCCATGCACAGTCCAGCACAGTCCACGCACAGTCCATGCACAGTCCACGCACAGTCCAGCACAGTCCATGCACAGTCTATGCACAGTCCATGCACAGTCCATGCACAGTCCACGCACAGTTCATGCACAGTCCACGCACAGTCCATGCACAGCCCATCAGCGTAGCAGTCCACGCACAGTCCAGCACACCTCCTCGCAGACAGCGAGCCAGCTGCAGGCCGTCGGCCGTCAATTCTAAAATCTATGACACATAACCGGCACATGCAGCCTGAATTGAACGAATAATTTATTGGACTTGCTCGACCCTACGCCGGAGCATGTGTAACGTTAGGCCTAGCCGTCTTTATACTAAATACGTTTAGCTCTCCAAAAGTTAACTCTAACTGTTAGATAACGTACGTAAATACGCCTAACGACTAACGTTACTTGTTTGTATACTGAAGAACTAACGTTAACGCTAGACGTGTTGTTTTGAATTACAACTCAGTTACCAGAGTTACCACGTACACATAGTTTAATACCCGACTAGGTTGTGTTTGTCTCATACAAAATAAATTTATGATAGACTCTGTAGAGTCTTAGTCCTCAGCTCTTCGCAAAATAAGATAAGACGTAAGGGGTCGACGTCGGTCAAATGGCTACACTACTATAAACAGCCGCATTTTATGCGAGTCGCTGACGTGACTCAAATTCACTGCATAACATACAGCCCGCCCCAACATACGTGCGTTGTACTCAAGTGCAAACGTGTATCAACAATCAATCCCATTGGCTATGCAGGACCTTAAAGCCCAAGTTTAGTCTTGAGGATTTTTTTTTTGTTATTTGAAAGTTTTATGCCCCAAAGTCATAACCCTGCAATAATAGATTCTGAACGTTTTTAGTTTTTTTTTATTAATTAATGAAAAATCTCGGGGGGACCCCCCAAAATTGTTCATTATAGCATCTAAAGGGTTAAAAGGGCTTTAAGGTTACATGTGTTATACCTCATATAAAAGAGCAGACGCAGGTCTTTCAGATGAGGTATTACTCATATAACCTTTTTATCCCTTTGGATGCTATAATGTAAAATATAGTCAAAAATGTCGGCGGTCCCCCCCCCCGACATTTTTCATTAATTAATAAAAAAAACCCAAAGACAAAAAATATATATATATATATATGAGTTATACCTCATCTGACAGAGCCGAGTCTGCTCTTTCAGATGAGGTATAACACATGTAACCTTAAAGCCTTTTTAACCCTTTGGATGCTATAATTTAAAATTTGGGGGGTCCCCTCGAGATTTTTAATTAATTAATTAAAAAAAACTAAAGACATTCAGAATCTATTATTGCAGGGTTATGACTTTGGGGCATAAAGCCTTTAAATAACAAAAAATTCCCAAAACTAAACTTGGGCTTTAATAGGCCAGGGGCAAATAAAATCCTTTCGTTATTGGACCATATTTAATTGATGGACATGTAGCAAGGCGTGGGTCTGACATTTGGGCGTGACTAAAATCGTTGTAAAATGACATTTTAGAATACGGTTACAATCGATTTTATAGCGATTTAAATTATATTGTAAGATAGAATTTACAACAGAAGTTACAGCAGGTTTTTTTTTTTAGAATACAATCCCAGGTCACAATTAACCTACCCTGCCAACGCGTGTATTACGTATGACATGCGCGAAGCGTGCGTAGTTTAAACAAATACCCTGCTGTTACATGTGCGTAGATGTATCCTGTGTACAGGTCGCGCGCAAGCTTTGCGCGATATGTTGCCCATTAAGATGGTGTAGGTTGCGCGAATGTCGTGCGTAAGTTGCGCGTCCTTTGAGTGGGTTAATTTTGAACAGTACTGTACTCTCAATATCCTTTGTATGTCAGGCAAATATGTAACTGGTGGTCAAAATTGAATTAGTTGAATTTCAGATCATGATTGGCGGTTATTTTCTAGAAATATGCCTCAACCTTGCTCCTCCTCCTCCTCCTCCTCTCTCCTCCTCCTCCTCCTCCTCCTCCTCCTCTGTTGTATCTTCTTTTAATTATCGCATTTGTGACTTGATCCATTATTTTCGAAGGACGCTTCACCGTTCAAAATCACGAAAGGTGTAACGCTGTGGAAAGATGCCTCTCACCTGAAGGTTTTTAGAAGGTGTTAAACCCCAAAATTGTCTTGACAAAATTTTACTCTACTCTCGGTTACTGACTACTTGAAACTCTACAATATAAAGTATGTGATGTAAACATTGTCAATAACTGTGAACAAGAATGAATCAAATGCAACCTGCGTGCTTTTGATTTGCTCTAAACATTCGCATCGCATTAACGTGCTGTGAACGTGACGTGAATGTGAGGGGAGCGTGATGTGAACGTGAGGTGGACGTGAATGTGAGGTGAACGCGGGGAAAATGTGACGTTAACATTACAATTTATGGCAAGCCACCACACTACACCAAGTGGCAGCAATGTCAGTGTTAGCTAAATTCAACTAACTAGCAATCAAATTTTACTTCTACGCTTATATTTTTTTTAGTGAACAGGATGAAACCATTTTAGAAAAATAATCAGTTTTCCAAATGATTTTTGGTGTATACTCGTACAGTCTGTATCTCTAATCAATAAGATTAGTGGTTGATATGTGTATTATTACATGCGCAGAAGAAAATAGCACCTACATGAAATAAGAAATCTCAAAACGCATCGCACTATTACCCCGGTTATCAGATGCTCCTTAGTCTATCAGACACATGTCCACTCCCAAAGGAGACCAAACTTGGCAGCTTTAATAGCGCACTCATTTCATTCCTGTCGAGTACCCATTTATTCACCTGGGTGGATAGCAGCAAACAAGGTGTGAATGTCTTGCTTAAGGACATTATTGCGTTGGACTCGAACTCGAGACCTCTAGATTATCAAGCACGCGCCTTACCAATCTCACCACAGCACCCCTCAAATGATGATATTCCTTGAAACAGGGGCGTGGGAAAATTCTTACTATGGGCGACGGAAACCTGTTCCACGGCCAAACCACCGCTCCAAACGGCGAAGCAACAGGTCAAAAAAGCTTCAGATCCGCCGAGAACGTGGTCCCTGCTATGCCAAAATATTATTTGGTCATTATTGGTTTTTGTTTATTTTTGATAATTTTCTCCCGATTTGACCATTTTTGAGACACACTGAATAACCACTTTGCACGGAGGACTTCATTCTCAAATAAGCGCGGAGAGACTTTGCAAGAAACATACATGTAAAAGGTTCATAAAACACGTTTGATGCAATGATCGATATGGAATGAGATTAGTACCACCATTTTTCGAAAATATCGCCCCCCTATTCTTATTGATTTTGCTGTAAAGATAATTGGCGGGCAGAAAATACTTTTTGTCGTCGTTAGAACCCCCCCCCCCCAACCACCCACGCTTGTTAGACGCTGTTGGAAATTGTATTTTGGCTAGTAAAAATTTGTTCGGCGGGCAAAATTTCCCTCGACGGATTCGCACCTCCTAAAGTTTCACCCTGGCACCGCCCCGAGTCAGAAGCTCATTCAAACTTAGTAATTATAATGTTCTGCAAGTGTAATCAATGATTATTTGTAAGAAATCTGCACTTTAAAACAGAGGTTTATGCAAAGAACTAACCATATTCCAAACTTTTGTCCAGCATTGTAGAAAATTAATATGGGAATGTTTATAAGAATACGTTTAGTTGAAAGGAAGATGTTGTAATCTTGCAGAATATCAGTTTACGCTTTTGTTATTTTCTCTAATATCAATATAGCTACCAGGATTACGCCCCGCCAGATGGCCGGTAAATCATTAAAATATGAGTAAGTCTTGAACTTTTCATGAACTTTCCATGTGAATGACTCGTTTTATGAGGTTTGATAATCTACTTGAACAAAAATAGTCTCAGTGAGTATAGCATGAATTAGCTTGGTAACAACATAAGTTGTCAAAGATGACCACCAAAAAAGCATGAAAATAATAGGGAATGCATCAAAGTTATTGTTGTATAAGTTTTCCCGATACTGGACGTGTCACATTTTGGATGTGGTGTCTGGATGTGCTTTACTGGTCTGAAAGACAACAATATCCCCCCTCCCATAAAACAAAATAAATAAATAAATAAATACATGAATAAATAGATAAATAAATAAATGTTTAAATAAATAAATAAATAAATTGAAATAAATAAATAAATACATAGCTAAATTAATAAAAATAGATAAATAAATGAAATAAAAAAATTGAATAAAAAATGAGCTATGAGTTAAAAAATAAATAAATAAATACAATAAAATAAAAACTTAAAAAAAAATGCAAATAAAAAAAAATAAAATAAAATATGAGTTTTGAATTATTTTCCAATGAATGAAAGCTATTGATACGATAACATTTAACCTATTAAGTTAATATGAGGATCATTATTGGGTAAAAGGCCTCGTTGATTCTTTAACACAACTGTCAAGTAGGGTACTTGTAAGAAAAAAATGCCTGTATTTTTATGGGGAAACCGTAAAAATAATTACGGTTATCTGAATTCGATTTTTACGGTCTCAGTTTTACGGTGAAAATCCAGTGAGGATAAGCGTTTTACGGTGGAAGACTGGTGAAAATTACAGTAAACCGTAAAAATTAAGGTGAATTCTCTGGCAGTGATTTAGCGGCCATTATCCCGTGAAAGTATTTTCTTTCACCCGTAGAACGCTTCTGTTTAATAAGTTTTCACTGAAAATTGGGTCTACCGTAACAATTATATTGAAATAAGCGTAATTATTTTTACGGTTTACCGTAGTTTCCCCGTAAAAGTACGGTATTTTTGATAGTATATATACACCTCATAGCCGGCACACTTGTTTGCTATTACAGGTAAATGTCGAATCTGGTGAAAGAGAGTGTGCTTCTATATGGAAGTTATATTCTGGGACTGGATTTAGCAGTCTGAGAAAAGAACCCTTTTTAAACATTTGTTTTACACGAAATACAACTGTTTTAGTAATCTTTTATTCAGTGAAATGCGAAATATTCCATACACTAGTATGATCATTGTCATCAACTAAAAAATATTGAAGGATAATATTACATACAATTCCCAAATTCAATTTGGGCAAAGGGATATTTTCGCGGCCAAAATGTTTTTTATTCACGGCCAAATTCGCGGCCAAATCAACAGCTGAAAAGGCTATAAGCGGGGTGAGAGGGTGTCGGCGGAAAATTTTCGCGGCCAAAATTTTTTTTCGTGACCAAACAAAATTTCCACGGCCAAATTCGCGGCCAAATCAACACCTGGAAAATCGCTCTGCGGCCAAATTTGAAGAAAAGTAGACATACACGTCTTTTTGCTGTAGGTGCTGCGCACCCCCTGAAAAATTTCTGGGGGTGCTTCAGCACCCCCAGCACCCCCGCTTCCCAGGGCCATGTGACTGACTTTCAAGTAAATTTGGTGTGGTGAATTTAAATTAAAAAAGTATACACGCACATACATTATATATCTACGCAAGATGAGGAATACGCAAAATCAATACGAATACGACTTGATTTAAATCTGTTAAGATCAAAATGTTCTCTGAAGTAAGGAGTTTGCATGGTTTGCACGAGGAGTTGAATTAGTAATGTTTCTGGATGAACACTCATAACAACATTTTTTTATAAAATTACTTTATCGTTGTTGTTTTTTTTGGGGGGGAGGGGTGTTTTCCTCAAACTGACTACTGGATAGTCAGACCATTTTGGATTAGTTGAATATACTTAATTAGGAATGGGTCAGATCAGCTTATTACAGTGAACAAAATGGCAAGATATTGGCTAAGAAGCTGCTACTACAGGAAAAACACATCAATACGACACATCGTCTAATGGTTTCACAGTACACATGAATAGCATGTTTTTACATCCATCATGACGCCGTATATTAGGATAGCAACAATTAGCTCGATCCACCCAACACTATTTTCCTTAGTGTCAAACATTGTTTTAAGTTGTGACAGAACATTGCTTTTTTTACCCTCCCTGCACAATGAGTGTGGGAACCAATTAGTTTTATGAATATACGTGTATTTAGATCCTACGTTACACTCTATACCAGAGGCGGCGGAAGGTATTTTCGTTTGGGTGGGGGGCAAAGCCAAAAAAGGGCACTGTCAAAAGGGGCATTTGGTGCGTGCGGATATTTTCACCATGAGATTAGGTTTTCTGCTTGAATTTGCTGTTTTTTGCGAAACTGTAACTTGAACAAAATATTTTGAAGTGGGTTCCAATTATAAAACCTGGAAATGTATACACATATTCCGCGATCGAGCGGGTTTGAGAAAATTTAGACATTTAAAGTTGTAAACTCGCTTTGTGGTCTATTCTGGCGCCATTACAGCTCTTAATTTTTTGTAGTGCCAAATGCCACTTATAGGCACACAATGTACCTCTTGGTTGAAAGTATATAGTTTACATTATGCGTTAGGGAAAATTACATAGAATAAACAATAACAAACAAATATTTTTAAAAGATCAACTTCAATGACGAATCGACTCATTTCAAAAAGGTTCCACTTCGCTCAGTATAGGTACAGACCAAAAGAAGGCACATGTTACATTGAAAAATGATATTATTTGCCTTTAAGTGAAATTGGTGGGGGGGGGGGTAGTGGGGCAAAATGAGAAAGTCCTAATTTTTGGCTACCCCATGTGGGCATTAAGATGAGATGCAATGCCCCTTTTCTGCACAAAATGTTCATTGAACATAATTTGCCCTATTGCATGTACGTCTTCTCTGCACTGAATACATGTACGCGCCCCGTCAGGGGCAAACAAGAAAGAAAATTGATGAAACATGAAGCAAATATAAAATAATAATAAAAGAGAATCACCTTCATCGACATAAATCAGTCGATTTTTTTAAGTGTCATTTCAAAAAGGGCACATTTTGTTTTGAAAAAGGGGCATTTTTTTCCTATCCGATTATTTTTTTGCCCCCCCCGCCCCAGGTTCCGCCGCCCCTACTCTAAACCTAGTTGTATAAAAGATACACAACCTGTGTACTAACTCAACCTACCAACTGTTGTGCAATAATATATTTACATAAGTTGCAAACAATCGACACAACTTTAAAAAAAATGCACAGCGGTTGGTAGGTTTACATAGTACACAGGGTTGTGTAATGAAGAGTGGACCTGTAGCGTTTCTCTGTTATCAGACTGTAAAAACAACAACAACAAATGCGTTTACAGCGAGTGAACGCTTTTCTTAACGCATTAGTCCTATTTCTCTCCAACATGTTCCCAATCAGAGGCTAAACGTCGTGTGCCAAATAACTAAACATCGATATCCAATTTTTAAACACTTAAGTGCCAATAATCTTTGCATGCCTGTTCTTAACGCATCATTGGTATCAGTTTTTAAACACTTTACTATCAGTTTCTGCGTACACTTTTTAGAGTGTACTTAATTCTGTTTTACTATCGTCAGGTTTAAACTCAAATAAGGCTTTGGGTGGAGATTTGGATCCTGTAAACAGTTTTCTGACTGCGATTCGAAACTGAGGATAACGAATTGTATACACGATAGGATTTGCGCATGAATTACAAAAGACCAAAACTGTTAAGAGACGATGGACAGTGCCATACAGAAAAGACGAGGGAATTATGCGAAGGTTGGAAAGCAAGAAAAAACAAGCGGCTGGACCCCAGCATACGATAAAAATGATGATAACAATGAACAGCATTTGCAGCACTCGTTTTTTGGCTGCAAGATGTTTAAATGATGGATTTGCTTGATTACGTCGATTTGTATAGGTTTTAAAAACCTGGGCTTGATTATGAAGCGCACGAGCCGTTAGACCTTGCGCAACCAACATGATAAGTACCGGGAGAGCGAAGATAATTTGAAACGTCAGAGTACCCATAACTTTTCTAAGTTTGCTGGATAAAAATAGCACTGTGCATGATTTACTCTCACCGTCAACAGTTAGCGTTAGTATCCAAAATATATTAGCGGCAGTAGCGGCCAACCACACGAGTACAATACAAAGGACTAACCGCCGTTTTGTTAGTAATCGATTAGAGTGAATCGGATGGACTACTGCGATATATCGTTCGATCGAAATAGCTGTTAGCGTGTAAACGGACGCGTAAACGGATATCCACATCAGCCTTCCAGGGAAGATTACTTTGCAATAAAAGTCACCCAACGGTGAAGATGGAACTTTGTAAGCGACATTCACGGGGAGGACAAAAACTGACGTTAAGAAATCAGCTACGGATAAAGCTCCGATTAAAGTGTCTGTTGATCGATTTGCAGCTCTGCGCGAAAACAACACTACAATAACGAGGAGGTTCCCTGCGATGCCAAGAATCGATATAATAAATTCTACCACGAGCCACACTGACCACGACAAAGGGCGCCACAGCCATTCCGGAATCGGTTCCACTATTTCAGGCAGCACTGTTTGTCCGAAATCGCTATCTTCGCGTAATGCAGTCTCGTTTAGGTTTATGATGGAAACGTTGGGGAAACTTGTCGTGAGACTCTGTCCCCTCTCCACCTCCGTAGCATTGTCGTTTCCTCCATATTCGCTTACGAACAAGGCCGTAGATGGCGCATTTGAGTTGGTGTCAAAACTCTGATTGACCTTTGACCAAACTTCTCTGACTTTCTGGGTATTTACCACGAAGATATTTAAAATTAATACCATGCTGACCAAAAGATGAAATATTCTCTTGGATGACATTTCTGATGGTATATATGTATCTGCAGAAAGGACAAAGATACGAAAAAAATATTAAGGGGAACACTTATCAAATATTCACAACTTGATGGCTGTAATGAGTTTAGTACTCAGGAACAAGTTCCTCCGAAATAAACACAATGAAGCCGAAATATGTTCCAGGGCGAATTACTGTGGTCTTACAAGATTTGAGAAAAGGTATAGCCATGATTTAGCCTACGAAAATCGGAGCCATTTCGTACACTTTAGACCTACAGACCTCTGTATAAAACATCAGGGAACAATTATAGAAATCGTCAAGGTAAGGGGAGAGGGGCTGTCCTATACAGTGCATTCCAGAAAAAAAAACAGAACCCTACAAAGCAAAGGCTCATTTTGCGGAAGCAATTGGGCTTGTGATTTAAAAAAATATATATGTTCAAAACAATTGTTGGTTTATGTTGTATTAAGCAAAATTATTTATTCATGCATCACTAAATACTATCACTTTGAAAATAATGCGAAATATATTGGCTACACTTTCTTTGCTAATATACTACGCACCATTTGTCCATCTGTTTATTTTCCCAAAGAGCTCAGTGCCAAAGGCAACAAATGTAGCAAATGGTTGTTGGTATTAAAGTCTCAAATTTATGGTACACAGAGATGCAAGAAGAAATAAGTTTTCTATTTATCACTTGAAAGGGCATTCTCACGCTCTACTGCATAAGGCAAGACTCAGAATAGGGGCATCGAAACTTGTCACAGTGAAATTGTCGTAATTTCTGATGTATAGCTCCTGAAATAAATATATATAGATAGATAAATCCTTTTATACTAATATTTACATGTGAACAC